>BQNB010056216.1:17884-38755 GCA_026074375.1 Tanacetum coccineum | reverse complement strand
ATGAAAAGGGGTTTTCGAGGGGCACCAAGACCTTTATTGCCTGCTATGTTACTTGTTGCCACTAACCCAAATGCAGGTCAAGAACATGATGCTGTGGCTCAATCCCAACCATCATCATCCACTCCTCTAGTACCATCTACATCATCACCTCAAGTACAACCTACACCACCACCTATCCCTACACCTACACCACCACCTATCCCTACACCTACACCACCACCTATCCCTACAACTTCACCAACACCTATACCTATATCTACACCTACACCTACACCAATTCCTGACACTGAACCTACACCATTTGAGCACATCTATGAGGAGCCATCTCCTGTCCACCAACACTTCTCACCACCACAAGAACAGGCTCCAAGTCAAACGCCTATGGATGATTTACTTCAAGCAGTTCCTAAGTTGATATCAAGAATTGACAGCCTGGAAACGGATCTCAAACAAACCAAGCTGACCATGGGAAATGCTATTGTGAAGTTAGTCAAGAAAGTGAAGAAGTTGGAAGGGTTTTTGAAAAGGAGGAATTTGGTTTTGTCAGACTCTGAAGAGGAAGAACCTGAGGTTCAGGGGAGGAAAAGTCAAGATGATCCTCTAGATTCTTCAGTACAAGGATTGGTTACTCCTCCTACAACAAAAGTAAATACTTCAGGGGAGGAACAAGTGGAAGAAATAAGTCCAAATACTCTTGAAGCAGCCAAAACTCTCTCCAAGGTTGCCTCTTTAAAGCCAAGGTCTATTGACAAGGGAAGGAGATACAAGAGAAGAAAAGAGGCTAAAGGAAAGAAGGTAGTCTCAAGTTTGGATTTTCAAGAACAAGTTAATGCTGGTGCTGAACAAGTTAATACTGCTAAAGAAGTTAATACTGGCAGTATTAAACTTAGTACTGTTAGTGAACAACTTAGTGCTGGCAATGAACAAGTTAGTACTGTTGGTGATAAGAAGTCTACTTCTTCTCAAGATAAAGGACAAAGAGAAGGAAAAGCTCCTCATATTGTAATGAAGAAACCCTAAGATAGACAAAGAACAAATTCTACAAGAGGAAGCTAGCCTTGCTGAAGCAATCAGATTGGATTCCTTACAGAAAGAAGAGGAGGCTAAACAAATACACTTGGATTCACTCTTAGCTCAAAGAATTGCAGAAGAAGAAGAGTTAAATGAGCAACAGAAGAAAAGAAAAGCTCAAGTTCAGTTTGAAGCTCAGCATTACACAAATGAAGATTGGGATCTCATTAGAGCAAAGATTGAAGCTAATGCAGAGTTGTCAAAAAGCATGCTAGGAAGTGAACTTCAAGGAGAAGATTTTGCAAAGAAAATGGTTGATCTTGTCAATCAAAGGAAGAAATATTTTGCAGAAGAAAGAGCTAAAGCTAAAAGAAACAAGCCCATGACCCAATCACAGCTGAAGACTTATATGATGAACTACTTGAAGAATCAAGGGACATGGAAGTTATCTCAGCTGAAGAAATTGAGTTTTGAGGAAGTCAAGAAGGAATTTGATAAGCTTGTGAAACAGATTGAGTCCTTTACACCAATAAATTTTGAAGCCACTAAAGCTAGTTTGAAAAGATTTGGTGAAGAGCTTCAGACAAAGACTCCAAAAAGACTGAAAGAAGATAAAGATGATGAAGCAAAGGATGTTAAACCAACAAAGAAGTCTGGAAAAAGAAGAAAACAGATGGCAAGGAAAGGAGTGCATACAAGTATTGATAAGGATGACTCTGAAGGTTCAGATGAAGATAGTGAAAAAGATGATTCTGTCACAGGTACCAAAACTCCAATTAATCCAATTAATCCTGTTCCTGTAGCTATGAAAACACCTAGTATAGCCACCTATAAGATCATTAAGCAAGGAATAAAAGGAGCATACCAAATAGTTAGGGAAGATGGGACTGATGTAGTGTACATTAATTTTGGTGCTATGTTGAAGTCTATATCTAGAGATGATCTTACTGAGTTGTATAGGATTGTAATGAATAGATATGGGATGGATGGACCTGAGGATGAGCTAGAGAGGGTATTTTGGAAGTATTTAAAAGATATGTTTGAAGAACCTCTTAGCACAGATCCTGTTTGGAGTGTATTAAGTCAGAAAAGGATCATAAGTTGGAGATATTATGATACTTGTAGAGTACACTGTTTGAACTTAGAGTCAATGGATATTTATATGTTGTCTGAAAGAAAATATCCTTTATCTGCTGATGTATGTCAAGCTATGTTGAAAATGAAGCTTTTGGATGGAAAGATGAATGAGGATTGCTATAAAATGTTAAAAATGATGGAAAAGCAAGCTGGTATTAGGAAGTAGTGAAGTTTGTAAAGTTAGAAGTCTAGGATAGAGATGAGAAGGATAACACTTGGTGGAGGTGCTTTGCACTAACACAACAAATGGTTATCAGTTCACCATGTCTAATCGACATAAGGACTGGCTAGTCCAGGAGCAAACGGCTCTTGGTAAAGACTTCTCAAATCCGTTCTATGGTTGACAACTTGCAAATAAGTTGTATGGTTTTCAACTCACCATATCTGTTTAAGTGAAGAGTTGGCTAGCCCACAAGTTTATGGCTTGTGGTAAAGGCTGTGGAAAAACCATAACTAGTCCATAAGATTATGGCTTATGGTAAAGACAAATTGCAAATCCATATTAGATGGTTGACACTTTACCAAAAAGTGGATGGTATATCAACTCACCAAGTTTCATGTACAAAGAGTTGACATGGTTATCAATCCACCATGGAATTTACCTTTTCTAGGTGCCAAAGGATTGACTAGCCCTGAGCAAACGGCTACAGGTAAAGGCATATCAAATCTGTTGATGGCTGTAATGGTTTGCTAAAAACCATATGGTATTCAACTCACCAATGTTTTGTGTACTAAGAGTTAAAATGGTTTTTAGTCGACCATGGACATACACCTTTCTGGTGGCCAAAGGACTGACTACTCCAGAGTGAATGGCTAACTGGTAAAGAGACATCAAATCCATTTAAAATTTTCAATGATTCACCTCTCACAGGAGTTAACACACCTGGAAGTGATGAGAATAGACTGAAACTTTATAATTTGATGTACATAATTGTCAATGTTGCTGATTTGATGGATTGCTGAAGAGTTTTTAAAGAATAGTTGCTGAAAAGATAAAAAGAGAAGACTTAAAGTGTTGCAGATCAAGAACAACTTAAAGAAGTCTATTTACAACATCCTTAGAGAGCTTAAAGTTTTTAAAGTAAATATCAAGAATGTTTGAAGGAACTTGAAGTTCACAAGTGAAGATCAAGTTAGGGGAGGATTGTTGGGAAAATAGATTGTAACAGACTTAATACTGGTAGTATAACAGTTAAGTCTGGTAGTTATAGTTAGTTCTGTTATTATTGAGTTAATATTGGCAGTACTAAGTTAAGTCTGGTAGTACTAAGTTAGTACTGGTAGTCTTAGCAGTACTAGAGTTAGTACTGGTCTTAGTTAGTTCTGTTTATAGTTAAGTCTGTTTATGTAACAGAATAGTAGTAGTTATCTTAGAGATAACTATGGAGATATCTTAGGAAAGGATATGTATTATCCTTTGATTCGAATTGTAAGCCCATTAGGGTTTCTTTGGTGTATAAGAGGAACCCTAAGGCTCAATGTTAGATACAACGATTTGAGAAATATCAATAGAAGCATAGAGCTTTATAGTAAATTAGTATTGTCGTTTCTTCTTTACTCTTGTGTTAAGATTCCGCATTAACACTTGATATTCATATTCAAAGTTTCTCTTATAGTTGATTTGAATTTATCCAAGTTGTCTATCGTCTTATAAAGGCTAGTCAGATCCTAAACCAAGGACCTACAACAATGGTTCAATTATCTCTTCCTAAGTATTGTCTAGATTAGGAATCATTGGCTGCTTATAAGGTCCTTTCTCAATTGAGCCCACATCCGCTCCCCGTCTTCAAGCTTATTATCCAGAAACCTTCTGAACCTACTTTCTCATGGAATATAATTCCTTTTCTCAAGCATTGGAGGTCTATCATTAGCTCCTGAGTCAGCTAGAGTTTGTTGATTTGAAGTAGACATGTTGTATCAAATGATTACAATGCAAACTTGGATCGTTTTAGATATAAAGTCTTGTAATCGTGAAGTTAACGAGCAATGTCAACCTTGTCTTGTATTACAACACTTTTGAATAAAGTAACCTTGAAGAAACAAAACCTTGATTTGTAATGAAGTCTAAGTAATAATAGGCTTGGATACAAAAGCTCAATTTTCCAAATTTAGAAGATACGAAACCTCTTAAACTGTGTTACAGAACCCAAATTATGAGATACGAAACCTATGAAACAGTGTTACGAAACCGAAAGACTGTGTTACGAAACCTCTGAAACAATATTATGAAACCCAATGACTGTGATACAAAACCTCTAAAACAGTATTACGAACCCCAAATGTGTTACGAAACCTCTTCCAATGAGATACGAAACCTTCCATTATGAAAACTGAATTACGAAACCTTTGAAAACTATGTTACGAAAGCTTTTACGAAACCAAGTCTTACCAAACCTTTATTATATGAAACTGTTGCAAACTGAAATACAAAACCTTTGTTACGAAACCTTCAGTTACGAAACCTTTAATAGGAAACTGTTTACGAAACCTCTATATATGAAACTTGTGATACGAAAGCTTGAAGTACGAAACCAAAACCAATCTTTTGACACGAAACCTCCAGTTACATAACCAAAGATATACGAAAGTTTCCACAATCTATGAAACCAAACGGTTACCGAAAGCTCCAATATACGAAACCTCCTTTCATAAATTCTTAATTATCTCTACTTTCGTAAAATCTAAAAAATCTCTTACTTTAGTAAATTCTTAGCTACAAAACCTACTAAAAACCTATCAATCTGATTTTAAGCATTTTAAAGTGATATTATCTATGTTATCTTTTCAAATTGATAAATTTCTATGTTACGAAGACTATTTTTAGGGTTACGAAAGCTTAACTATGTTATGAAAGCTAAAAAATCACTTACGTATGGCTGTTACGAAACCTCATCTATGATACGAAAGCTCATAATAGAAGTACGAAAGTTATTTTCCTGCCTAAAAACAGTTACCGAAACCTATTCCTAGCTTATGAAAGCTATCAAATCCATAGATTTCGATCAAACTCAATCTTAAACACGTATTTTTCGTAAACTAGATATTAAACCTACAATTTAATGATTACGAAAGTTATAATTCTGCGTTTTAAGATCAAAAACACATCAAATCATAAATCTAATCACATAGCCTTCTTACGAAACCTACTGTTCGTCGATACAATAGCTTCTTGATCAAAATTCTTACGGTTAAGCTCGATTTGATTCACGAAACACACACTATATCTCTCTCGGCGATAGATACCACTTGTTATATGTCATATTTGCATAGTATTAATCATACGAAAGTGAAAGAATATAGGAGAGGAGTTAGAGAGTATTTTTCATCATTTTTAAAATTTTCATTCCAAAAGAGAAAATAGAAATAGAATGGAGAAGTGAATTACAAAATGTAAAGACTTGTATAAATACCCCTACTAGATGGGTACTTATACTTATTGCTGATCTTATTTTATTTTCCTAACTTTAGTCAAATCTTGGTCAACTTTACTTAACTTTGACCAAGATATACTTTATTACATTATAATTACTAATAAAACTATAAAACAAAACAAAACTATACAAAGACAAATTCATCTAATAATAAACATTTTTCTTAAACCTAACGTAGTCTAACTTTGACGAAGTGTAGCTCCTTCGTTATAAACATTCATGACTCAAAAAATGTCTCATATTTTATATAAAAATCATTCCGGACAAGTTTTCTTTTATACACTTTAGCCGGTTCAGACCCGAAAGGGGTCAAAACCTCAATTTAAAAGTGTTTATGTCTCATCAAACTTTAAACGGCCATTACTTCTTCGTTTTAAGTCTGATTTTTACGTTCTTTATATCCACGGAAAGGTATTTAAGTGTACTATTATATTTTTACGGCATTAGTTTGTCAAACCTACATTTACTATCCGAAACAGTAAAATGAAATTCGAGACAGAATGTGTATAATTTCTAGTCTACTAAACTCACTTTATTTTTAACAACAAAAACCATTCTAACCTAATCCCTTCATCTATTTTCACAATTAAACACTACAACAACAAATCCAATCTATCTTAATCCCATCCACCACTTCAATAATATTAACTAATATACCAAGAACATGAAATTAAATATATAACTAACTAAGCTAGTTTATAAAGTACCAATTTAACAACAAGTCTAATATTTTAGCAAGTAACTTATGAGATGTCAAAAATAAATGTTTTTAAGTGTATGAACATGTGTATAATTTACTTAACACTTTCTTGTAAATATATAATTACAAGACTTTTACTTGTTTTTCTTTGTAAACCTTTAAATATAACAACTAGTTGGTGATATAACATGATAAATAAGATGTTTATAACAAAATATAGGAAATGAAAGTATGAGAAATATTGTAAAACCCTTAAGATGAAGTATGGCAAGATTGGCTAGCTTAATCCCTATATCAAACCCCAAGTTATGTTTGATTACTACTAAGCCCTTTAGAACTCCTTGAAATACTCTTGAAAAATATCAAAAACAATTTTCTTCTTGGTTTTTTAGTGCTAGCCGATTATGATGGTATGAGGGAGAAGAGAGAAGTGTTTTCTTTTGGCTTGGTGAATTGTTGTGAAGTATGCTAGCTCTTTAAGTAGTTAAACAAAGCATAGTATTTGTTTAATCTTAGGAGACCAAACATGAAGTGACTAGAGAAGGTGTGGGTTGTGGCGTTGGAAATGGGAGGGGAAGAAAACAGATGGTTGCTTGCTATTTGGTTATATCCATAAGGTAATGTGTTCTTGCATGGTTAACCACAAAGATTAAAATGATATTATTTATGTTAAGTGAGTGGGAAAATGGACGAAAACATTGTGCTAAGGGGAGTGAAATGTTTAAAGTTTTAGGTATTATGTATAAGTGTGTTAATATGTATAAGTATGGAAGGGTGGTATGGTTTACATGCATGCATGAAAGATCATGATGCAAAACGTACGTGTTTTAAGTAAAACTCGCAAAATAAAATATGAAAACTTATAAATTATCTTCATAATAGACATATCACACATTTGACAGAAACTTATATTTGTTTAATGACGGTTTACGTTTAATGTTGTTTTTCAGTTTACGCGATTTAACTTAACGGTTAAATTAAAAGTAAACACGTAAAGGTTCAAAGTAAATAGTTTTAAGTTTATTGACATAAAATGACCTGAAAATGTGGATTGTCACATAGCCCTTGAGAGCTTATAAAGGGGAGGCAGAGGTTCCTGATTATCATATTCAGACTCAGAGTCAGAGGTAATCTCAAGGACAGTCTCAGAGGGAGACTCATCTACATTGGTGAACACAACTTCCTTTGAGGAAATTGTTTCCTTCTTTTTTCCTCTTGTAGAAACAAGTAATCTTTGATATTAAGACAAGAACAAGAACTAGGAAGAGATGGTGGGTTGGATGGAAATATGGATGAATTCTATTATGGAATTTGTTATAACAAATGAAACAACCAACCCTCTTCAAGACTAGGAGAGGGGCTTATATAGTGGCCGGCCATGGGCTTAGTTGGGCCTCCCATAGGCCTTGGGCCGGACTAGATTACTAATCTATTATTACATAAAACTATGAGCTAAGACTATTACAACTTGGAAGTGACCGACACTTTTCGTGTTTCCAACAATCTCCCCCTAAGGGAGGTCACTCCAATTTACAAAACTTTAAACCTAGCATACTATGCTTCATCTTTAGTCTTTAGCTCTTACTCTTGACTATCTCTTGTGAATATGTTGTAGTGATCATTGACTTTAGGATTGAGCTTGTTCCTTGAACTTGTCTTTGACATTGTGATCTTGAGCAATCTTGAGATCATCAACCAAGCATGATCTCTTCGCCATCTTGTATTTTGCCATCTTGTGGACTTGTGACTTCTGGACCGACATGCTCATACCATTCTTGAAAAGCTTTAATGTTGCATCTTTCTTGAAATTCTTTAACTTTAACACTTGTTAGGATTAATGTTTTCTTAACTTAGTACCGTCAGTACAATAGTTAGTACTGACAGTTATACTTAGTACAGACAGTACAAAGTGTTAGTACTGCTGGTTAGTTAGTACCGTTAGTAGAAAAATAGTTAGTACCGATGATAAGATATTTAATAGATATTTATGAGATATTTGTCAGAAAGTCATGTGAGACTTTTAGGGTTATCCTTGGACTATAAAAGGATAACTATTGACATAGTTAGAATATACATGAAATAGACGATTACAAAATAGAAATCATATCATAGTTAGCAATCTGTAAACTCTCAAGAACACTTTAACAAAGTTGTTATTCAGTTAATCATTATTCTTCTTAGTACTTGTGTTAAGATTCCGCATTAACATATTGTATTCAAGTCATTGTTTCTACATAGTCAGTTGTATTTATACATCTTGGCTATCATCCTTTATAGGCTGCAAAGATCCATTCAGTTTAAGGAACCACAATTGGTATCAGAGCCTTGTGAGAAACTTTGAATAAGAAGAACAGTTATTCATCTCAAACCAACAAATCTAAACATGTCTGGAACACAAGATGAAAATCCACCACCTCCACCTCCACAACAAACTCAACAGGCCCCAACACAACAACAAACTCCTCATACAGTCTCAACCATCAAACTGCCTACTCTCAAGAAGGGAGAATATGACATATGGGCCATGAAAATGGAACACTATCTGGCTCATACAGATTATCCAATCTGGGAGGTTATTCAAAATGGAAATGGTCCTGTGTCAGTCACAACTGATACCTCAGGACAAATTAAAATTTTGCCTCCTAAAACAGCAGAAGAGATAGTGGCTAGAGAAAGAGAAAGAAAAGCAAGGACCACCTTGCTAATGGCAATACCAGAAGATCATCTAGCTAAATTCCATAAGATGATTGATGCAAAAGAAATATGGAATGCCATTAAATCTAGATTTGGTGGAAATGATGAATCCAAAAAGATGCAGAAGTACATCTTAAAGCAACAGTTTGAAGGATTCACTGTATCCAACTCAGATGGTATTCACAAAGGCTATGAGAGATTTCAAAGTCTTATCAGTCAACTAGAGATTCATGGAGCAGCTGTATCTACTGAAGATGCAAATCAAAAATTTCTAAGATCTCTACCTTCTGCTTGGTTACAAGTTTCCTTAATCATGAGGAACAAACCATGAATAGACAATCTCGGTTTTGATAACCTGTACAACAATCTAAGAGTCTTTGAAAATGATGTAAAAGCTCTACTGCATCATCTTTCCAACTTGCCAAATGTAGCATTGTTTCGGAAAACACCAGCAGTACTAATTGATGGTTAGTACCGCTTATGGTGTTCCATTACTTCTGGTCATAAACAACAAAGCATGAAAAAACATCAACATCAACATCCATCAAATCTTCTGGCAAGTCATTCAAGCTTCTCATTGGATCATGAGGACTTAGACCCACGTTGAAATATGACCTTGAAGAAATGGACTTGAAATGGCAAGTAGCAATGATCTCAATGAGAATCAAAAAGTTCTACAACAAGACTGGAAGAAAGCTACAATTTGATGCAAAAGAACCTGTAGGTTTTGATAAAACCAAAGTGGAATGCTACAACTGCCACAAAACAGGGCATTTTGCAAGAGAGTGTAGATCAAAGGAAGAAAACAGGAGGAGGGATGGATGGAATACTGGAAATAGAGATGGGAAAACAGAACTGAAAAAAGATGAGGTCTAAATCATTAGGTGCTATGTAGATGGAGAAAGTATTGACTGGACAACTCATTCAAAAGATGATGAAGATTATGCTTTAATGGCTAACAACAACTCAGATCGACATACAGGTAGATCATGTTTCAAATGATGTAAAGATCTTATGCAAATCTTAAAAGACTATATGATGCTCAGAGAGAGGAACTTAGTAATGCTAGTGTAGAGATAAAGGCTTATACTCAAGGTCTTAAAAAGGTTGAAGCACAACTAGTTGCCCATCAACAAGGTCAACTTTGGTATGAACAAAAAATCAAATTTATGAAAATAGATTTAGATGATAAAACAGATGTTCTAACATACCATAAGACTTTGTTGGCTAAAGCTCAAAAAGAAAAAGATGACTTAGAGGTTATAGTAGATAAATGGAATCATTCTACAAAAACTCTTGATAGAATCATAAATGATCAAATGTCTGCCTCTGATAAATTTGGGCTTGGGTATGGTGATTTCAGATATTGTGGGAATTTGAGTTATGAAAATGAAACTTCACAAAGTGTCTTTAATACAAAAGACAGTGATTTTGAAAATCTACCTTTGTATAAACAGCTTTATAAATCCTGTGAAATGCAAGCGGTACCCCCACCCATGACAGGAAATTATATGCCCTCTGGACCTGACATTGAAATAGATGACTCACAATATACATATGGTCCAGAAAAGACTCAACCAAGTGAAACTGAATCCCAAACAACTGAACTTGATACATGTGCCTCAAACATTAGTACAGAAATTTCTGAATTAGTGTGTGAATCAGTTGTCAATAAATCAAAAATAGAAGTGCAACCTAAGGTATGGTCTGATGCTCCTATTATTGAAGAATATGAATCAGATAGTGATGATGAGCATGTGTATGTGAAAATAGAAGATCTTGACACACCTAGTTTTGCTACCAAGCATGTAAAAACTTCTAGTGAAAATGTTAAGAATAGTTCAACACATAGTCAAAAACCTAAGGTTAACAACAAACAATTGGACCATGAGATTACTGAAAGAGCATGTTTTGTCTGTGGTAGTTTTAGTCATTTAATAAGAGATTGTGACTATCATGTCAAATTGGCTAAACAAAATGAGCTACATAAACAAAATCTGTCTAAGGGTAATGGTACAAGGGAAAAGACAAACAAGATTTTGAGGAAACAAACATGGGACAATGCTCAAAGAATAAATAAACAAAATCAGTTTGTACCTTTGGCAGTACAAACAAGAACTGGAACTAATCCAGTTAATACTGCCAAGGCTAGCAGTACTAACAAAGTTAGTACTGCTAGACAAAGTATTAACAGACAGACAGTACAAACTAGCACTGCTCTGAAAATTAATACTGTTAAGCCCATGATGAATGGTGTTAGACCAGCAAATGTTTCTAACAAAACTAATTCACCATCATCAAGACCTTTCAAGAGAACAACAGTACTGAAAACAAATTTTTCAAACCAAAAGGTTTATACTACTAAGGTAAAAGAAGTTAGTACTGTTGAAGAAAAATGGGTCATTGCTGTCAAGTCCTCAGCAAGTTGTAAATGGAGAAAACCTGGATACAACAAAAATATCCTCTCCAAATACAATAGTGGATCTAGCCTTAGAAATTATTCATCTTTCAAAGATCCACTAGGCAGACTCAAGCCCAAACAGGCTTGGGTCCCTAAGAGAGACTAATCTCTTTCTTTTGAATGTGCAGGATAATCCACACAGAACTTTAAAGAATAAAGGAATAATTGATAGTGGATGTTCCAGGCACATGACAGGGAACAAGGCTTACCTTGCTGACTATCAAGACATTAATGGTGGCCCTGTTGCTTTTGGAGGTAGTAGAGGATATATTACTGGTAAAGGTAAAATACAAACTGGTAAGTTAGATTTTGAGGATGTAAGCTTTGTAAAAGAACTTCAGCATTTCAATCTCTTTTCTGTGTCACAAATGTGTGACAAAAAGAACAAGGTTCTGTTTACTGACACTGAATGTCTTATTTTGTCTCCTGACTTTAAGTTACCTGATGAAAATCAAATATTACTTAAAGTCCCCAGACAAAACAATATGTACAGTTTCAATTTAGAGAACATTGTTCCTTTAGGAGGATTGGCTTGTTTGATTGCAAAGGCTACAACTGATGAATCTAACTTATGGCATAGGAGGTTGGGTCATGTCAATTTTAAGAACCTAAATAGACTTGTGAAGGGAAATCTTGTAAGAGGTTTACCTACAAAGCTTTTTCAAAATGACCACACTTGTGTTGCTTGTCAGAAAGGAAAGCAACACAAAGCTTCTTGTAAGGCCAAGTTAGTTAGCTCTATTAGTCTATAACACCCCCATTTTCAGGACAACGCAGCGGAACATATATGGGTGTTACTTCATAGTACAATCACACATACTTCATAAAGAACGACTCAAAAGAGACGTTCGTAGCCATTGTTGTACCAAGGTTTTGTCCTTTCTTCCCATCCATCCATGTTTTTTAAGAATTATAAAGTAATTTTTTTGCCTGATTGATAAAAACCTCGTGGGGATTGGTGGATCTAAAATCCTAAAAAAATGCATTTCCCCTATTAAAGACATCTCAAATCTACTGTGCATTAATTTTTCAAATCGTTTAGAAAATTTAGGGTTTGTGGAACCAAAAATAATGTCATCAACGTAAATTTGTACTAGTTAGGATTGTCCTCCCCGTATTTTATCGTGAATAGGGTCGGGTCATGATACCTTTAGTAAAACGCCTTTGGATAATCAGGAATTTTGAGAGTTCATTAATATCAAGGCTCTCGGAGCTTGGTTGTAATCTATATAGTGTTTCTTAGAGACGGTAAAATTTTTGGTTTGATAAGGGATCATCGATCGTCTGGTTGTTGCCAACATAACCGCCTCATTCAATGGACAGTAAGAAATTCCGTTTTTTACGTCCATCTGATAAATTATGAAAAGGATTGTGTGCAGCTTATGCGAAATTCTGACTGCTCTAATGCGAGCTAGCAATAGAGCAAATAATTCTTTCTAAATCAATTCCCTCTTCTGAGTTATAACCCTTTGTTACAGTCGTGAGCTTTTGTTTGCGACTTATAGTATTTTGGTCTTCATCTTTTTGTTTTTCATAACCACTTTTAGCTTGATTACGGTCTTGCCAAAAGGTTTTGTCAACGAGTTCCAGACTTGTAGTATGTCAAACTAATGAAGTTCTTCACTGCATTGCTTTATTCATGCAGAATCAGCCATTGACGTCCTTATTGTTTTTCGGTTTCAACAATACATGACGGTGAGTTGCGGAACATACACAATTTCAGGATATGCTTGCAAGATTGTCGTTCTTGTTTTGCATGGCTTGGATGGATTGCCACGAACTTGAGTTAATGGGTGATCTTTTGTCCTCGGTATTCGGAATCTTGAGGTTGATTGAAAGGTTTGCACATTTGAAATTACAAATTATTAGTGCGTGAGGAAGTCCTCAGCAGTTTCTCCTGTACCGGTTGTAAGAAAGGATTGGTAAATTCTGCTTGATTATCGTTGTTTTCCTCAGCATGAACATTTGTTGGAGTTGTCGGTTCTGATGTAGGTTGAATATGCGTTGAAGGTAGTGTGTCTTTTTTAATAGAATTGTCGATGGGAGAAGAAGACTTGTTGACAGAGAGTACCATCATTGAAAAATTCATCGTACAAAGGACCGAAAAGAAGATCCAACTCCTGTTGTGATGGAACTGTTGTATCTACTGAAGGAGAAACATTTTGTAGTTCTGGTGCTTAGGGTCAGGTGTTGTCATTAATCTGATGCCTTTTGTCATTGGGGGAACGAAGGCCATGAAGTGTCAGATTAGAAACAGACGTCTCAGACATCTCTTTGATCTCATTAAATCTGAGATGAATGGATTCAACTATCAATCTTGTTCTCTTGTTGTAGATACGATATCCCTTCGATGGGAGGGGAGTATCCACAAGAATGCTCAGGATCCCATTTTTCTTTATTCTTATCCAAGTTCACCATCTCTAGTATTTTTTTACGGTAACAAGTGCAACCAAAGATGTGAAGGTGTTTAATTGTGGGTTTTTGTTATTAATGATGTGATATGCCTTTTCTCATGAGTTAGGATGAGGATGATCTGTTTTGGTATATCATGTGGTTGCAATTACTTAAGCTCAAAAGAAATAACGGGATGTTTAAGAAGCTGAAAGAGCGTTGCGAGCAGCTATCAAACAAGAGTGGGTTGTCATTTTTGACAACGCCATTCTGTTCAGGTGTTCGAGGTGTAGAAGTTTGATTCTCAATTCCTTCTTCTTTAAAGAATGCATTAAGTGTCTTGTTTAAGAACTCAGTGCCTCTGTCAGTGCGAACAGAAATGACTGGGGCTTGAAGATTTCTTTGGATCATCGTGAGAAAGTCTTTTAAAACTTTTGGTGTTTCATCCTTGGAACGTAGAAAGAGGGTCCAAGTATATCGGGAGTAGTCATCGACAATTACCAGAATATATCTCTTCCCATTTATGCTAGCAACCGCATTGGACCACATAAGTCCATATGAAGCAATTTAACCGTCATTTTGGAACTTGGAAACAGTCTTGACTTGAGATGAACTTCGTTTTGCTTTACTCACTTCCACAGGAGGACAGTAGTTGATTCTTGACGTACTTCAGTTTTGGTAAACCAATCACAACATCTTTCTTGGAAAGCAACTTGATGTAGTCGAAGTTGAGATGTCAAAAGTCTTCGATGCCATAACCATGCTTGAGTTGGTAATGCTTTAGCCATGAGACGATTGGGAGTGATGATGTTGTTTCATGAAGTGATATTGTATAGAGATCAGTCCACGTATTACCGGTTAGTAATGTCGTTTCCTGAGATCTATAACATAACACAAGTAGATTTCGAATGCAACCTCCAAATCCGCATCACAAAATTGACTAACCGAGAAGAGATTGTGATTGAGGCCTTCGACGTAATAAACCCTGTTGATCGTGATATTTCCTTGAACCAAATCTCCATAATAAGAAATTGGAGCAAAGTGATCATTGTCCAAATGAACGGTTACCCAAAATATTTTTTCTACAAAATTGCACTGCAGCGATAGAATTGCCCGTATGTGCTTTCTGCATCCGCGAGTAAGCAATGAATAGATGAGTTGTTACAATCTGGCCAAGAGAATTTAGAGGACGATGAAATACATGACAAATTTGGATTCCTAAAGTGGTTTGAGTTTTAAGACATTAGTTAGCTAGTTAATTATCTATGCAACTCAAGTTGTATTAGTCACTACTTTCATTCCTAACTCTTAGGTACCCATTTTCTTGTTTTGTCTTAGGAACCCATGTATATGTGATGGGCATTGTGTGCTATCCCACCATTTTCACGCTTACTTAGATTCTCTTATATAGGCATTCCTATGGACTATTAGAATTTGTCGGTAGTGGATTCTGATTGAAACAGTTTTCTTATGGGGTCTGTTTGCAACATATTTGTTCACTTGACTTTGGGCTTCTAGTATAATAGCATTTACATTGGCTTTTAGTTCTAGCATTCACGTCATTCAACAAAACTTAGAAACACAAGCATCATGATTCGAATTAAACACATATTTTCCACAAGTAGCACAAACAGCATTAACATTCGAAGTTCTAGAATTTAAACTGTCATTACACGCAGTTACAGACTTTGTTTGTTTAGAAATACGAGAAATCCTAGGGTGATCTTCTACTTCAGTCTTCTTAAACTTCACTTGACTAGTGTTTGGCAGGACCTTATCTTTCATTTGATTGCTCCTAGGCTATGGTCTGCTTGCATTTAGTTCTGTGTGCTACTGTTGATGTGACGTAGTAGTTATGAACCATGTCATTTGAGCCTACAGATTCCCTTGGTGACTGAAATGACACATGCTTTGGGCTATTCTTAGAAAGGCAAGGTGCATTCACATCATAAGGATTAACAAAAGATGATTTCCTAACTTGCGGCCAAGAATGTGGAGTGACTGGTTTTGTCAAATCCTGCGACACATCAACTTGGGAGGCAATCCTATGTCTTGGCAATTGGGATCATTCAGATTTATACGTAGTTGGTTTTCTTACCACTGGTTGATTTCTGATTGGTTGCAAAGGCGGTTTCCTCAAGATTTATTGTTTTTCAAAATTAGTATCCACACTCTTACCTTTCATCTTCTCAATGAGTTTCTTTAACTCACTTATGGCAATGTCCTTGTCTTGCAATTGAGATTTCAAATCTTGTATTTCAAAATATTGTTCACGCTCTTTCAGAAATACATTTGATGCTTTTTTTGCAAACTGTGTCATTTTTCATTTGTTCTTGACATTGTTGTAAAGTAAGTTCAAGAGAAATTGAGTGTTTTTCTAATTTAATTGTAGCAATACTTCGTTAAAGCTCTTAGTTTAACCTCTTACTAACAAATTCAGTTTGTTTCGAAAGCTTTTGTGCAAGACATTCACATTCTTTGACTTTATGAAGATATAAGCATTGGAATTCAGTGATCTCATCTAAATCAGATAATGAATGAAAATAAGAACACATAATATCATTAGACACACATTCTTGCAAGAGCATATCATACATGTTTGAAAATTCTGCTTTATCAGATTCAAGTTCGTCAATTTCATTTGCAAGGGATTCAACGTACTTTAAATCAGCATGCATTTCTTTCTTAAGTTCATGAACAAATGCGCAAACTATCATTCTGAGTTTAAGGGCATTGTGGCCATTCAAACATGCTTAATCGGATTTCCATATCTTTAGCAGTTAGGGCACGAAAATGATCTTTAGAATGTTTTACCCAAGCTTGATCGAAATTTCTCTAAGATGATTATGTTATTTGTCATGACAATTATACCGCGGGTCTATCTTTTTTTTATGAATTGGACACAGATAAGAAAGTCTTAGGTTTTTTGAAAATATTTGGTTCGTTTTCACAAATGATTTCTCCACATTTTCTTCCTTATTTCATTTGCATCTGCTAACAGATCAAGTATTCACTGGGTCGGGGGTTTAAAATTTTCATAAAGATTATTTAACTTTGTGTAGTCATAGGGTGGTCTTTATTCAATTTCAATCGACTCTCTTCTTCAAGAGGTTCAGGTTCTCAAGAGTCTGAGTCTCTTCCCTATCGGGGACGAGTCTGTTTGCAGGATCAGATTGGTCATGTGGGATCGCATACAAACATGGTATCTCATTTTGAGCCTTTTTGAGGTACCTTGGATTGGCAAAGGTAGGTCTTCCATTAAATGTAGGGCATTTGGGTGCTAACATATGAATGGTTTGGATTGATTGACTCCGTTTGTAAACAATTTCATTCAAAAACTTTATCTGGTTTTCCATTGAAATCATTTTGTCAATATCTTTTTCTTCCTTAAGCTTCAAATCCGTTATTACCTTTGTTTTCTCCTTGACAAGACCTTCGTAATGTGACTTGGTTAAAAGACTCTGTTTGACTAACTCATCATGTTTCTCTTTGACAACAGAAATTTCGTAGGCTTTCACTTTTAAACCTTCTTTTATGTCAATTTCTTTTTGAGCTAATAGTCCTAGAGCTTCATTTAACTTATGTTCAAGTTTGTCATAGTCAACTGTACGATCATTAAAGGCCTTGTACCTCTCAAACTCAGTCTGTTTATTTTGAAGTGCAACTAAGCAACTATCCCGAATACTATTAGATTCTCCTAGAGTTCTACTAGTTTCCGCAAGAATAGATTTGCACTCAGTTAACTCTTGAGTCAATGTTGCATTTGCTTTCTTTAATTGCTTTTGAATCTTTTTATTTTCATCGACATCAAGTTTTAAATTAGCAATTAAATTAGCAAGTGCAACACGCTCATCATCACATTCTACATCATTTTGGTCATCCTGAATATCATTATCACACATATCCGGTGAGTCAGGAGTGACATTACTATCATCCGTTTCCACTGCACATGTGTTACTAATGGATTCAGATTGGTCAAAATGTTGTATGTCATTGGCAAACACATTATCGTCAGTATCGTATTGTACCTGTTCCAATGGCTCAGAATCAGTTCCTGAGTCTGCATTAGGAACCTCCTGGATCTTTGCCATGTAGCTGTAATGTGCTTCCAACTCTTGTTCATCAATCTCTTCATCCGTGTCTGCTAGCCAGTCAGATTGCTCTGCTTGAAGTTGAACACCTTTCTCAGCTTGTTTACACAGCAACATCTTTTCCTTGTGATACGTGGAGTCTTTAACCCATTTTGGCTTTCTGCATTCCTTAGCATAATGACCAAATTCCTTGCAGTTAAAACACTGTATCCCAGACTGTTGCACTACTGGACCACCTACAGTTTCCCTAGCCCCAACAACATTCACTGCCCTCTGATTCCCAAACTGTCCAGTCTGATTGTCATTCTTGTACCTTGGAGTAGTATCCACATTCTTGTTTCTGGTGTTTGAGGAAGTTCTGAGGTTGTTGTTGGTAGGTTTGTAGAGTTTCTTGAAGTACTTTGCAATGAGAGCCAAATTTTTCTGCATGTCTTTATCCTTCTAAGCTTGTTCAGGATCACTGTCTTCTTTAAAAGCTGACTCAGATGGTGGTGTGATTGGTTTGGCTATCTCTTTGCCTTTGTATCTTGTAGTTGCATGAGATCTGGTTGGAAGTGAAGCTTTTGATGTTGGTGCATATGATTTGTGAGGTTTTGATGTTTGATAATAAGGGTCTTGAAGTGTTTGTGCAGTAGCAACAAGTGCTAATGGGTTAGCATTCTTGGCCATTCTTTCAGCACGGAGTTCATTAACTTCCTTTTGGTATTGTTTCAGAATGTCAAAGAGCTTATGGTATGAAACTTCATCCCAACTTGTGTTTGTTGCTTGACCAATTGTTACAAATCTGACCATATCCTGGGTGAAGTTGTTAATAAATTGGATCATATGACTTGATCCGTAGCAACTGTCAAAATTGTTTTTGATCATTTCATTCACATCTAGTAGAATCTTGTGTAGTAAGACTCATTGTTTCTGTCTTCTCCCATCGTGAGAGGTTGAATTGACCAAACTCCCAAAATAAGTTTGTCTTGACATCCTTGAATATTGAGTGCTTCACCTATGTTGTAAGCCTTATTTCGATGGCCTTTCCCACACATTTCTTAAGCTGTCTGACATGCATCAATTATTTGTAGTATATTTTCATCTCCATTCCGTCAATAACAAATGAATCGCTCTTTTTCCGATTTCAAAATGAGCTTTGTTTTCAGAGTCATATCAAAACTTTCTCATCTCGACTGATGTTGTACAGGAACGCTGGATTAATCCTCTGTTCAGGAATACATGGTTGTTGTGACAAACTTTGGAGATGATATGGACTATGAGAATGCACATCCATAAGGCATCACCATTTGGTGCATGATCAATGTAACTAAGAACCGTGATCGCGCATTGTGCATATCGGCCTGTTGCAAGCATTGGTGGACGATCCCTTAAAAACAGTTGCCATTAATGTTGTATGCATTGACAAACGGTTGTGGAAGTTATGATTGGAGTGTCATGATGAATGTTGTGAATTAATAAAAGTGAAGAAATGTTTGTTAGATCTGTAATATGAAAAGTTGTGTTGTGTTTTGTCTTGATGTTACAAATTCGATTAAACAAATTCGGTAACAAATTTGGTAACAAATTCGGTATCAAAATCTGTAAAGCAAATTCGGTAATAAACTCTGTAACAAACTCGGTAAATCAAATCCGGTAACAAATTCGGTAAACCAAATCCGGTAACAAACTCGGTAAGCCAAATTCGGCAACAATTGTTGTATGATATCAGATAGATCAAACTCGGAAGGTTTCTCGGACAAAGCAAAACCGGTAGAGTTTGTCGGATAAATTTCTCGATCCAGTCTTCGAAGCAAATTCGGTAAGTTACAAATCGAAATTATCTAACAAATTTGCTTATTACAAAATTCAATTATACCTTTCCTAACAAAAAACTCGATAGAACCGAGAGTTTGTGTATATATTACAAATTTATGCTAATTACCGAAAATGAAATATCTATTACAAATTTTATCCTGATTACCGAGAATGAAGCGAAATCCTAGAACACACTTTTCGATAAAACCAAAAAAATGTGTGCACTATTACAATATTCAGAATAATCACAAATTCGGTAATACAGTTTTCGGATATACCCGCTTTTTCAAATTCGGAACCGATTTTAACACACAAAAAAAGAACCGAAAATCATATAAACAACAAAAATGAAAGATTAATACCTCCTAAACTTTAAACAAGATAAAACCTTGAGGAGTTAGGAAAATCAAAAACTCACTTTTGAAAGATTTATATAATTTTCGAACCGAAAAAGAAAAGAAAAAAATGTAAATAAACCACACGACACAACTCGGTATCCCCTATGCTCTTGATACCAAATGTCGGTACCGAAACTATATCATTTCACTTCCATACAAATAGGTATGAATCAATGATAAGAAACCATAAGAAAAGAGATAGAAGAAAGAAAGAATTCTAGAGAGAGAAATTAGAGAGAGAAAGTAGAGAGGAAAAAGATGGTTGATTACCTTGTGAAAAAATACAAATGAGACTAACTAACCAACACACATCAACACCCTCTCCAAGAGTGGAGAGGGGTATTTATAGTTTCTTACTACCCTAGGGTGGCGCCTAGGTGTAGGGATGTTGGGCCAGCTCGAGTTTTGGGCTTTAGCCCGCAACGTATACAATATTAGATTAAATCACGAGCCCAACTCCCATTCTAGCCAATTACAACGACTAATAAATAAAGACCGAGTTTCCTTGTTCGACTTAATATTTTAAGGCTAACAATGTGTCTTAGTTGCTGATCTCAAAGGACAATTCTGACGGCTGAAGATCGTGTTCTGAGCACTGTTCAGCATTTTTAGCGACTCGAGCAGCTTGCTTAGGGTATAGCCAAAATGAGATATGCGCATCCGAGTCAAACTTCTCCAACGTTTAGGGGAGGTCGGCTTCTTATGGCTTCCACATTACGAGTCACACCAAACTTGACGTTCCAATAATCGTGCTTGATGC
>BQNB010056216.1:0-11987 GCA_026074375.1 Tanacetum coccineum | reverse complement strand
GCACTTCTGGACTCTGTTGCCTACAAAACTTATTATGCAATTGCTTCAGGAGCTGAACTCCCAATGTCAAGGAAAAGCCAAAAGAAATCCGATTCAACCATCTTATTTGAGGAATCTCCTTCCAAGAAGAAGTATGCTAAAGTTAAGAAAGTTGCTACCGCCAAACCTAAACCTACTAAGAAGAAGGCACCGGTTAAGGCTGACAGAGGCAAGGGTCTGAATGTTCTCTCAGAAGTAGCTCTTTCTGAAGCTGTTCAGCTCAAGAAGGCCACCAAACGAAGCAAGAAAGACTTTCATATCTCACAAGCAAGTGGCTCAGGTGATGGAACTGATTTTGAATCAGGGGTTCCTGATGAGCAACATCTCAAGACAACTGGTGCAGATGAAGGAAATGGTACTATACCAGGGGTTCCCGATGTACCCAAATACGATTCAAAAAGTGAGAAAGAGTCTTGGGGGTGACAGTGGAGAAGAAGATGAAGATGATGAAAACGATACTGAAGATATAAGTGATGATGGTGACGATGATGATGATGGTAATGATGGTAATGAAGGCAATGATGATGATGATGATGATGCTAGTGATGATGATAACCAAGAAGGTGATGACACGAATGACGATGACGAAGAGACTGATAGTGATAGAACTGAGTTAGACAGATACAAGATTCCTGTTCTCAATCAGTCTAGCACTGAATACTATGAAGAAGAAGAAGAAAAGATTGATGATAAAGAAGCGATGGATGATGAAGAAGACGATGAGGTCACTAAGGAGCTGTATAAAGATGTGAATGTGAATTTGGGAAATGAAGATACTGAGATGACTGATGCTGATCAAGGTGCCTCAGAACAACAAAATGTTTCTCATGAATCAGGGTTTGAGCAAGTAGATGAAGACGCTCATGTGACACTTACTCCGGTCCTTGACACACAGAAGGCTAATGAACCTGTACAAAGTTCTTCTGTCTCCTCTGACTTTACAAGCAAGCTCCTAAATCTTGAGAATTCTTCTCCTGCTGACAATGAGATTGCTTCTTTGATGGACACCACAACTCTTCATACAACATCAGTTCCTGAAATCACATCCGGTTTCACTACAACTATTCCTCCACCACCTCTGTTCTTCAATCCTCTTCCACAACAAGCAAAACCAACTCCAACACCAATAACTTCTGAAGCTACAACCTCATTTACTTCTCTTTTGGATTTCTCATCTGTATTCAAGTTCAATGACAGAGTCACCAACTTGGTTAAAGATCTGTTAAAGATAAAGCAAGTTGACTAGTATGCTCAAGCTCTCTCCTCCATTCCTGCTATAGTTGATCGTTACATTGATAACAAACTTAGAGAAGCTATAAACAAGGCCATTCAAGCATATAATTTGGACTGCGGACAAGAATCTCAGGATGAGAAGAATGAGTACATAGGACTCGTTGACACATCAATAAGAACTATTATTAAAGAAGAAGTTACAACTCAACTTCCTCAGATTATCCCTCAAGTAGTCTTAGACTTTGCAACTCCTTAATAGAGAAAAATGTCACAGAATCATTAGAAGCTGCAGTCTTGGAAAGGTCTTCCTCACAACCAAAGTCTACTTATGAGGCGGCTGCATCACTCTCTGAATTTCAGCTTACAAAGATTCTTCTAAACAAGATGAAGAAGAACAAATCATATGATAAAGCTGCTTACAAACGGGAGCTTTATGCAGCACTGGTCAAATCTTATGAAACTGACAAAGATCTATTTGACTCATATGGTGAAGTGTTTACGTTGAAGAGGAGTCAAGATGACAAAGACAAAGATCGAGACCCCTCCGCTGGATCAGACCGAGGGACGAAACGAAGGAAGTCAAGCAAGGAAGCTGAGTCATCCAGAGATTCAAGGTCAAAGGAAAAGAAGTCTTCAAGCACCTCTAAAGACCCCTCCCACTCTCAACAGAAGCCTTCTGGAAAGTCTGCTCATGCAAAGGAGCCAAGTCACACAGTTGATGACTCGGGAGTGCAACAGGATCAAGAGTTTGACACGGATAACAATGATGCACAACCCGCTGACAAGGAGGTTTCCAAGGCTGACTACTTCAAGAAACCCGAACGACCTCTAACTCTTGATTCTGATTAGAATAAGAGACAACATGTTGACTCCCGACCTCCTCAGACCTGGATTAGTCAAGTTTCTCGTGCTAAAGAACCTCGTACTTCATTCGATGAGCTCATGGATACCTCATTCGACTTCTCTGCATTCGTCCTGAATCGGATCAACATTAAAGATCTGACTCAAGAAATTCTGGTTGGACCGGCATTCCAGCTACTCAAAGGCACTTGCAAGAGTCTTACAGAATTAGAGTACCATCTTGAAGAATGTTCCAAGGCCACAACTGAACGACTCGATTGGCATAACCCTGAAGGCAAATCGTATCAGTTCGATCTCAGCAAACCTCTCCCGTTGATTCGAGATCATCGAGGCCGTCAAGTCATCCCTCAGGATTTCTTTATCAACAACGATCTGGAATATCTAAAAGGTGGAGATTTAAGCAGACGGTACTCAACTTCAATTACGAAGACAAAGGCCGCTGCATATGAGATCAAATGGATTGAAGACTTTGTTCAAAATTTGTGGAGTCCCTTAACGGTGAAATATGATAAACATGCCTACAAGGGTACTTCATACTTGGGTCCCAAACGTCAACATTTCTACGGGTTTGCTGCCAACATGTCTTCGTTAAAGGATGTCTACTCCAGGAAAAGAATCATTGCGGTTACCAGACTTACGATTATAAAGAAGTATGACTACGGTCACTTGGAAGAGATTGAAGTTCGTCGAGATGATTAGAAGCTATACAAGTTTAGAGAAGGTGGTTTCCCAAGACTTCGCCTACAAGATATAGAAGACATGTTACTTCTACTTGTTCAACAGAAGCTGATGAATCTCACAATTGACGAACGGTATGCCTTGAATGTGGCATTACGTATGTTCACCAGACGGATTGTCATTCAAAGGCAGGTGGAAGATCTTTAATTAGGTGTCGAAAGTTACCAAAAGAAGCTCAACCTTACCAAGCTAGACACATTCAGGTCAAATCTTAGGAACAGGACCACATACACTGCATATTCAGACCCTAAAGGAGTAATATACAAGGACCAGAACAACATAAACAGATTGATGCGCGCTGATAAACTCCATAAATTCAGTGATGGCACGTGATTACGTATTATAGTATATATATAGTATAAGTAAAAAAGGCAAATTAATCTTGGAGAAGAGTAATAAGCTAATCACAAATAAAGTATATTTCCGGAAAGTATTGAGAAAATTACCCATAGGAAAGGATAAAGTTCAAATCGTTCCCGAGTCGTTTTCCCAACGAAACGTGAATATTGAGAATCTTGTTTTGGTTCGTGATCTGGTGCTTGAATGTTCGATATTTGGATTTTTAGTTTCTAAATCTAATAATGCAAAGGGGAAGCAAATAAAGGCACGCTAATCTAGGAATAAAGGCAACTTAATATTCTAAAAATATTAAAAACAATTAATAACTAAAATCAACTAATTAACCAACAATGACAAAATAAAACTCTTGAAACTCAAAATGCAAATTTATTAACTAGAATGTATAAAACTAATTTTAAAGAAACAGAAATTATTTTTTTATTTTTTTAAAACTAATTAAAACAATTTTTATAACTAACCGAGACTAAAAATTAAACTAAAAATATTTAACTTAACACTAAAATTTTAAGAAAATTTATAAAAATTCTAGATCCTATTTCTGAGGTTTACAAAGAAAAACAATCCAAAAAGCTACTTCCAATAAGCCGTGAAAATTCAATAAGCTAAATAAGCTGAAAACTAAAAACATATAAGAAATAAATGGAACAAGAGTATAACTGAAAAAGACCCAAGGGCATATGGTTAAGTCGTGTGTGTGTTGAGGGGGATGTCACATGTTTGAGTCCTGTGACTGTCTTTTTTATAAAACATTTTTTTTATTTTTCTTTTTGAAAAAGGTAAAAGCAAGAATAAGCAACTTTAATAAAGGACTTGAGGCCAGATCTTATTTATAAGCTAGAAAAAGATTAATCAAAAGTGATAGTTGGCTAGAACCAATTTGGTTCTAGTCATTTAGTTAAAACTGTTTGAATTTTTAGGACTCAATAAGCAATAAGAAGACCAATAAGCTGAAAACAGTCCTAAACCTAAACTCAATAAGCACTAAGGATTAGAAATAAGCAAATCCAATAAGCTAAAAAGCCTTAAGATAGTTTACTCAAAAAGAGGATTTAAGAGACTTTGACCCAAATAGCTCTATGATTTTGAACTAATAAGCACTAAAAATAAGCTAAAAGTTGAAAACAGATTTAGGACTAGACTTTAATAACACAAATAAGCTAGAATTAAGCAAATTAGTTAAGGAAATAAGCTAGAAAAGAAAAGAAAAAAGGACAGTTTACTTCTACTTGTTTTTGGAATATTTGAGTTGAAATGACTACTTGCAGCTAAAATTTAAGACTCAAAAACTAATTTGACACACTAAAAACTAGAAACAGATTATCAAAATCACTTTTGACAAACTAACAACTAGAAACAGATTCAAAACAGACTATAATTGACTAAATTCAATCAAAGCTAATCAAAATTCAACTAGAATCTAACCCTAATTGATCTGCAGTTTCAAACTTTTAGGAACTAACCATAAACTTGACTGCTTTTGATTTAAAATACTTAAAAGGCTATCCCACAGACTACAAACTCAAAACAGATGTAAAATGATGCTAATGAAACTCATTTTGATCACAAAAACCACAACTCAAGTAGAAATTTAAGAAATTCATCAAATAAGCAGTTTAAAAAAAACTTTTAGACTAGCAGACTTGAGTTATGATAAAACAGACTACAAAACTTACAAAACTTATTTTAAGCTTATGAAAACTAGTATTTAGACTTAATAAGAGTTTATGAAAACTAATCTGATCACCAAAAACAGACTGCACACAATTTTATTTCATTACAACTGCTTATCCCAAACACCCCTTAAAAACTTTAAAATCCTATTTTAAGCTAAATCAGACCTTAATAAGTCTCAAATTATGAAAACAGATTAAGAACTAGAGTAATGAAAGACAAATAAGCAAAGGGTACTTACTAATAAGCCTCAGCTAATAATTTAGAATCAATAAGCACTTTTCCTATTAAACTAAGTCATAACACCTAAAGCTATAAGACAGATTAACCTAAGCTATAAACTAGATTCAACAAACATAATAAGCAACTATTAGACAGATTAAGCACATTTTAACACTAATAAGCACAAATTAAGCAATTTAATAAACTACTAAGGAAATTAAGCTAAAAAGTAAAAGTGATTATACCTTGTCATTTGCTCAAAACAAAGACTTAAAAATTGCTCTAAGAGCTTAGTCTACAAGCTCCAGCTTATTTACATATGCTGGTAAAGTCCTATAAGCCCTTCCCTGATTGGTTATCATCCATTTTAAGCTCAAAATGACTTTGTAAGGTGATTTGAGTGGAATGGCTTATTCAGTTAAGCTATAAGAGAGCTTAACTGAATAAGTACTAGTTTATAAGGTAATTAAAGCTTATTGAACTTATTAAGTAATATCCAAACACATTTAAATGAAATTGCATAAAAGTAAAAACATAAATTCAACACAAAATTTAAAAGGAAACTGAACTTTTATTAATGATAAAGAGTTTACAAGCTTTGAAAATGAAATTACATTAAGAAAAATACAATAAGCACTAAATTTAAGCTAAAAACTACTCGATCCTCTATGTGTGATTAATGCCTCTATTTATAGCTGAGGAGAGAAGGCTCTAGAAGAAGAGGAGCGTCCCCAAGCTCTAATCATGACCCTTGATTCATAACCAATCCTCAATATGTCCTTTTTGCACCCTTAAATCACCTCCACGTCCTTTCAGCCAATAGGAAACCTTGGGATCGCCAGCGTGTCAGGAAGTGATGTCAGAGATGTGCCACATAGATCTTCTAAAAGAGAGGGAGCGTGTGGAGAGTGGATTTACTCATGTTAATTCGTTGCAGTGTAAAAAACGAGGAAGAAGGGTATACAATAATTTTGACCGCCTTTTTAAATTATTGACTTGGATCCATTATTGGGCTTGGGTTATTTCTTTTGGGCTTGGGCTGGTTATGGATTGGATTGGCTTATATATTAAGCTAAGGTTTGTAAGTCTTTATGGGCTGACCCACCCACAAAGCGAGTACGGGTTGACCCATTAAAATGAATACGTCATCGGCTTCATTTTTTTAGTCTCTTCCAGTCTCGTGCTCGGTTTTGTCCTTTTTGGCTTTGTTTTTGTATTTTTGTGAATATCCGTTACCTGCACAACACAATTAACAAAACAAACATATACAATGTATTTCCATTTGTTTTTGGTCATTTATGCTCGTTTTTATAAAGAAAAGTGATATGTTATTAAACACATATCAGCACGCTCAATGATGTTCAGACTGCTCTTAATGATATTGCTAAGGGAATAAGGATGGAATATCTGCCAAAAAGGAAATGGAGTGCTTTAGACAAACGAAAAGCTCGGGTTATGCTTTAGGATATCGATAAGCAACTTTATAAGAGGAGGTTGATGCGGAATTTAGAGAAGTTCGTTGGTGGAAAAGAATACGGGAATGACCTTAGGCTGCTGGAACGGACAATATGATTTTGTCATATTGTGTACTATCTTATTTCAGGTCCATTTCTCGTATATAATAATTCTTGTGAATATGTAAATAAATAGTGTAGACTATAATTAGGCATATATAGTGTTTGAGTGCGAATTTTCAAGAATTTCTTAGTAAATTCATTTTTTTTCAAATTAACGTACTCAAACACCATATTATTCCCTCATAATTTGAAAGGGAGCATTAAAATGTTCCTAATACGGCTTGTTAACTAATCATAACATTTCTCTCCCCGAATGCATATATATTTTAAATCAATTAATATCCAAAATTTTAAAAGATTTAACATTTTTGATAAGGGAAGAAAATGTGATTAAAAAATATGATTAAAGATGTAAATTTTAAGATCTCTAATGTACGCTATCCCATATATGTGCTAAACTCTTTCGATTAATCGATGCACATATAAAGGGGGAGCAAATGGTTACGTGTTGGCTGAAATGTGGAAGTACCAAAGACCGACCATTTAAATTACTGTATTGGAGTTATAAGGTGGTTAAGTTTAGGTATTCATTCCCATGATCCAGCCAGAACTGGAGGGATCTACCCAGGGATATTCCACTAGATAGTGTAGAAGTCCTTAGGTATGAAAAAAGGAGTAAAGTAAGATTAAGGGAAAAGTGCTGACTGAGATGGAGCTAGTACTGGAACAAACCCATCAAGGTACTAGTTATGAAGTCTCAGTAAGTGCTGAAGGGGTTGAAGAATTAAAAAGAAAAGTTAAGATAAAGGGTGAAAAGAAAGAAGCCCTCCTTACACTTAGGCAGAACGGGTCAATACATTTGTTGTTATGAATCACAAAGATGATTGCTGACATTGAAGACTGACATCATGGACCCAGTGATGCAATGCACAACCCTCCCTAGCCACTCAGAATCTCTCAAAAGATTTATGTTTCATTTCTCACGGAGATTACACACATTTCTATCAACTTTCTCACTCCGAGTTAGTTGGTATTGAAAAGGTGGCAGTCTGCTCCAGCCTTCGATCACTAAAACCAAAGGTGCACTATTTGTTAAGCTTAGAGATCACTCCATTAATATAACTAGAAACTGTTCGCATAGATAATTTGTTGCTTACACATTGTGAAAACAAGTAATAACTTAAGAGTCATACACATTATCCTTGAGATTTTGCCAGAACATCCAAGTGATACTTAAGTACTCACAGTGACGATGGAAATCCTGCTTGAGCCGACATCAAACAAGTTCTTGGTAGGTGACATGTGAGATCCTACAAGGATCGAACTTGTGATACTGGATATCAATTCGGTCCAGCTTATGAATTGATGAATGAATTTTGTAAAAGATAAAGTTGTTGGTCTGTCATAAAAACTATTTGCTTCTTGACACAGCAATTGATTTTCTAAATCAATTTTCAATTTTATGTCCACGCGAAGCCTCACAAGGGTATCTGGGCATAGGAAAGCTGAACTCGAATTGACGGCTTAATCCAGAAGATAGTAACTTACCGGTTCTCATTACCGTGTTGTCGGTCTTTAGACGCTTTCAATAATAAGAACGGCTAGTACAGCTGCGAAACCCTGTCAAGGAGATTCTTCAGAATTCTACTTGATCACAAGCAATATTTATACTGAGTAACAGGGAACCGTGGTTATTACAACCGCATTCGACGAAGTGACAAAGCCAATTTCGTCCATATATGTTGTTTTATCACTAACTCATTCATGCAGGTTTCCTGACGGTGGTAGCAGTTTCCTGATGACAAGTCGAAGCCAATATCACATGCTCATACTCGACCGACATATATAAAGACATCATGAAAGCTCAAGTACATGTTTTAAGACTTTCGCTACGCTGATACCGTACGTCTTTCTTGAAGCGACGAAGTATTAAATTGATACCGTACGTCCTCCATAAAGTGACGAAGTGTTAAAGTTAAAGAATAACAAGAAAGATGGTTACACACGCTTTCAACATCAAGAACAATATGAGCATGTTGGTCCAGAAGTTACAAGATCACAAGAAGGCAAAAGATCACAAGATGATGATAAGAGATTATGCTTGGTTGATGATCTCAAGGACTTCAAGATCACATTCATGTCAAGTCAAAGATACAAGTCAAAGCCTAAAGTCAAAGATCACTACATCATGTTCACAAGATGAAGTCTGCGAGCACAAGACTGAAGATAAATCATTGTATGCTAGGTTTAAGTTTTTGTAAAATGGAGTGACCTCCCTTATGGAAAGATTGTTAGGAACACGAAAAGTGTCGGTCACTTCCATTATATCTTTAGATAGCTCGTAAAGTGATATTTGAAAACTAGATAGGCAGGCTTAGGAACAAGCCCATGGAAAGCCCATGGCCGCCCATATCAAGTGTATAAATACCCTCTCCATGTGGAGAGGGTGTTGGTTGATTGTTTTTCTCACATAATCTAACATTCTATTTTCTCTTTACTTTCTCACACTAGAAACATCTTTACAACCCCTTTCTCTCTCTAGTATTTTTCATAATTCCTTGCGTGTTATAGATTACTAGTATTCTTCACATCTAAAGAAGTCAAAGTCAATGTTATGTGAGCTAAAAGAGGTCAACAAAACATATACATAACTATTTCGGGAAAAAGGTTACGATAGAGATTACTAATGATCTCTTTCACAGCTTTCTTCACAATATTAACAACTAATTTTTGTAAAAGGCTTCCACCGGTTGGTATGAATTCTCTACTACTTCTAAATCATCCACCTTTTATAATGTGATGACGCGTAATTCGCCTGTGACATCAGACCATTAACCTGCTCCACAGTGATCTTTGACATCTTTTGTAATTTTAGCAAGTGGTGATTCTTCCTATAAATAACGAATAATGAAATTATTAGAGCACAAAATATAGAAACCGATTTTTTTGCTTGACAATTAGTCTGACTTAGGAAAAAGTTCAACGTAGACCCAAAATTTAGCATAGACCCAATGAACCAATTATAGCCACTTATTTTTTCATCAAAATAATAAAAACTCACTTTCCACCTCTTTTTTAAACGCAAAACAAAATATACCATCGCGACGAGAATTAAATCATCTTTCTATAGAGGGGCAATTCTATATACTTTCGACGAATTTTTTTTTGAAATTTTTTTTTAGTTATGTCTGGAAAAAATCACATGTGATTTGTGATACAAATCACATGTGATTTTTTCAGACGTGACTGAAAAAAAATCGAAAAAAAAGTTATTCTAAAGTATATCGAAATGGATGTCTACTGAAAGATAAAAAAATATTCGTCGCAATGATGTATTTTTTATCGTTTGATGATTTATCGTTTACAAGATATTTAATTTTTAAAAAGAAGTGGAAAATGGGTTTTTATTATTTTAATGAAAAAATGAATGGTTAGGATTGATTCATTGAGTCAATGCTAAATTTTGGATCTATATTAATCTCAACTTGTCTGACTTAACAGTGCTTTTACACGTCTGTCAATTACATGTGTAAAAAGGATTTAAAATGAGATATACGTACTACACAAACATATCGCTTCATTTTAACATTAACAGTAACAAAACACTAATCTCATGGATTAAAACTTGACTATTTTCATCTCATCATGTGCACAGAAAAAATTACCTTCATTATTACTTTCTTAAGATCTATTTATAAATATGACATGCAGGCATAAGATGGTCAAACTGGAAGAAGTTTACTAAAGTAATTGCGTTAAACCTTAAGCATGTCAAAATGGTTCAAAGTAATAACTATATTATAGCGTAAACAAAACCCATCTAATGGTGCCACCTATCAACTACAATATACGTATTTAATTCATGTTTTTGACATACCATTGTTATTGCTTGATCCCACAGTAACCCAACTTTAATTTAAAAATACCTGACGAGTTAGTAATGCATATGAAACCTTATATATGTATATGGAACAACATTAAGTTAAGGAAAAAAATAAGAACTACCTTGTACTTGGTGAGAAATTAATGCAAATTTAAATTTGTTTCGTTGTTATACCTGTAATTAAAATCCACAATGTGGAAAAGGGTTTGTGTCGAACTTTTCATCATTAACACAATTTTAAATTTGTGCAATTGCTTTTGTATCCGTAACCTCCTAGTGTTTTTCACCAATAATTATGTTAGCAGTTTGTATAACCAATCCCAAAGCCTTTCATATTACTTAGATTTTCTAATGTACTCATGTTTATTTGTAATCGTAAGTTGTTAGTCATTCTTGGGTTACTTTATACGACTATTTTCCATTTCCTTTTGTGGTGAAGATTCTCTATGCGGGTTTTTTAATAACATGATTAGATAGAGTTAGTATAAATAATGATACGGATAACAATAACAGTAGATGAATAAATTAATTTGAATAAAGATGAGTGAAAACTGTGTATGCTTAATTTCTCTCATTAGGACCTTTTTCATGATTCACTGATTCATCGGCATGAGAGCCAAACAAAGTCATGCTAAAGATCTGATAGTAGGCCCTTATGTTTTCTAAGAAGTGTTTATTTGTGTAGAGATCTTTGATATAATTATGAGGCTCTCGTTTAAAAGATAAAACAACTTTTCCTCCTTTGCAATAACGATGGTATCGAACCTTTTGATCACTCAAATGCTTGGTCAAGCGTTCGGGATACCAGAAACGTGCATTACGATGCTCACATACTTGGTCACAATCACCCCTGTCAATATAAAAGCGGACAATACTTGGTCACTGAAATGCTTGCTCACATATTGTACATATAGCTGCTAGGATTTGATAATCAGTTAACCATTAACACTATGAGTACGCAGCGGATATGGATCACGTTTGGTTCATACAGTTAACACACAATAAATAAAACAAAAGGGAACAAGAGAGACTAACATTTGAAGTCAACAGCAAATGATTATGAAACAAAGTGACTAAGTTGTCACCTCTATGAGTGCTCACACAAACACGTCTAACAAGCACCCCCGGATGCTAGTCCTACTTCACGTGTACCCACTACAACCTTTGTATACCAAACACCCCTGAATAAAGTACCTAAAACCACTCTTGAATATAGTACCGAAAATCAGAAGGTGAGACTTAGGGTTTAACCGAATTCGGTTGTACCGAATTTCACCAAATCCCCCGAAAATCACCAAATATGAACCCTAGTAGTTTCTATCTGTTGTCACACCTTGACAACTCGTAAACCAATGTGTTAGCCTTAAAATATGGTGACAAAGACGGAATTACATTAGTTCATTTATAGAGTGACACGTAGGGACTAATAATGACTAGTTACAATAGTTATGTGTCACTAGGAC
>BQNB010056215.1:0-38756 GCA_026074375.1 Tanacetum coccineum | reverse complement strand
TTCCTTTTATAACTCTAAGGAACCCTAAACGCGTTAAGAGATAATGCTTATCTCTTCCTAGATTAACGCTAATTGATAATTAATACTAATATTACAACCAGACTTAACTTTCTGACTAAACAGTATTAACTTTAATACTGTTACACTTAAGTTAGTGCTGGCAGACTTAACTTGCTCTACCAAACTTAACTTCTATACTAACAGTACTAACTATTCAACTATCAGTACTAACTATAACTAACAGACTTAACTTTAATACTAACAGTATTAAGTCTGTTTACAATATTTTCCTAACAACAAAGAGCATATAAAACTTATTAGCTTTATTTTGAATTTATTTAAACCATAATTGCATAAAGGAAAAACATGAATTAACACGAATTTAAATGAACACTAAAATTTTATTGATAATCAAAGAGAGTATAAGCTTTAGAAAGTAAATTACATTTAAAAAAACGAGACAATTAAGCTAAAAGCTATAATAAGCTACTATAACTACTAAAAGCTAAGCTAAAAACTATTCCCTGAACTCTGTGTGAATGGCCTCTATTTATAGCATTGAGCAGAAGCTTCTAGGCCTTGGAGGAGCGTCCTAATCTTCAATCCTAGCCCTTCAATTGAACCGCCTCAAATTAATCGATCTCAGCCCTTGATTTCTTTCCACGTCCTTTCCACCAATCAAAGCTTGTAGGATTGCCAGCATGTCAAAGAGTGTTAGATATGTCAGGTAATCCTTCTAGAAGAAAAGGGGCGTATCGGTGAATGGGGATTTACCCGTACTTTGTGTGTTTTTCTGTGTAAGAGTGAAAATGAGGGAGGGAAGGGATGTACAGTAAATTTAACCAAGCGTTGTATCGTTTGACTTGGATATGGGATTGGGTTGGGCTTTTTATTTTGATTTGGGCCGAGAGTGGATTTAAATAGATTTGGACTTATATAATAACTTTGGGCTTTTTAGGTTAAGTAAATAAGATTGTGGGCTGACCCGGCCCATTAAGTGGGCCCGAGTTGGTCCGTAGAAGATGAGTACGCCTTCGTTTGTTTTGGCCTTGTTTTTTGTCTTTTGCTGAATATCCGATACCTGCACAGTACCCGAAGCAAAACAAGTACATATATTGCATTTTATATCTGTTTGTGGTCATTTAGGCTCATTTTATTAGGTAAAAGGTATGTGTAATTAAGCACATACCACCCTACACTTATTGTTTGCAAAATACCTTTGATTGAAATTAAGACGATGTTAAAGACAATGGAAAGCATTATTACAAGATAGTTCAAACATAATAAAACAAATTATAAAGAATTAAAACACTGACATGTGTGAAAACACATATCCGTTTTATATCAAAAATGGCCCTAAAAAGACATAATTGTGCTTTAAATGCTTGAATACTGCTTGTTTTGTATTTGTGATTGTGTAGGTACGGATATTGCAAAAATCTTATGAAAACGATCAAAACCGGACAATCATGAACACGGGAACGGAATTGAGTGTGCAAAAGTCGAAGAATGCTATCAGTGGTCAACTCAAGTCAACCTTCAGTCAAACATGGTCAACACTAAATGACAAAACCTAAAATTTCCAAATTAGTCCCTCAAAGAAAACCAAGTTGCAAAAATGGTCCCCTAAACCCTAACGGTGTTAACTCTTGTTTATAAGAGTTAACACCCGTTAATCCCTTATAACAAATCCAATAAGCCCGAGCCCAAACACATCTCGTGGCCCAATTCCTTTATAAGCCCAAAAGTAATAAGCCCCGGGTCAAGGAAAGTCAAACGCACCCTTTATAAAAGAAAAGGCGCGGGAAAACTTGTTACTACTGTTCACATTCATCTTCATTTAACCCTGAGTTAAAATCAAGGGGTAAATCCAAATTGGCTACATGGCTTTACAATTCAAGTGCCAAAGTCCAACATGGCAGAGTTATACGTCATTAAGCTCTCTCATTGGTGGAAATCCATAAGGGAATCACACGTGGATACAAAGAAAGCACACTAAGGAGTGAAATATTACACTAAAAATGCTTGCAAAAGAAGCATAGGAGTGTCACATCACGGATTGCCACGCTGGCAATCCGTGTGAGCTAAGATTTGATCTAACGGACCACAATTGAGATCCAATCATTTAAGGAATGAAGAGCCAGGATTGATGGGATCGTGTGACAAACTTTGGATCTAGAAGTTTCTACTGGCAGCTATAAAAATACTCCTTCACTCTCACATGATCAGCTTCCTTTTTTCCTAAAAACCTTTAGTTTTCAATAGCTTATGTAATTTTTTGTTTTAAATGTGATTTTTCTCTTTAAACTTTTGTAACTTTCAATTTCCAAAGCATTGTAATCCGTTTTTAGTATTAATAAAATTCTCATTTTAAGTTTTCATAAGTTGTTTTCATTATTAAGCTCTCATATTCTCAAATGTTTGTGCTACTGTTCCAAAAGCTCTTAATAAGCTCCTTCTAGCTCTTTCAAGTCTCTAAGCTTGGAATTGAGCTCTAATAAGCCTTAATCTACTGAAACTTTAAAATCAGCTTTAAAACCCTTGCTATTTGGATTTTGGACTTATGGAAGATGAGCTTAACCTGGAAGAGCTTATATGGACCTTTACTAGCTTATCATTGATAAGCTAGAGCTTGTAGACAGCTCAATTGAGCCATTAATAACCTTTGTTTAGCTAAGGTTTTGGTTAGTTTCCTATTTCCTTTACTATCTTAATTTACTAGCTTAATTTTGCTTATTATGCTTATTGTTTGCTTATTTGTGCTTATTATTGTTTCAATATGTTTATTAAGTAGTTTTGAAAATCTGTCTTTAAGTTCAGTAGCATAGATATTAGCTTTCTTAATTTTGCCTTTTTAAAATGCTAAAAATCCAAAAATAATAGTTTAGCTTATAGCTTATTAGTTTGGCTTTTTGTCTGCTTAGGATTGCTCATTAGGTTGGTCATAAGCTGCTTATTATCTGGTATTTAGTATTTGAGCTTTTAATTTCATTTTAATAAGCTAATATGGATATGAGTAATGTTAAAGGGGTGTTTGGCATAGCAGATTTAACCACAAGTTAAAACTGCTAGTAGCCAATTGATCTTTGGATATTAATTTTAATCTCTAATCTAAGGTTGCTAGAGTAGGTCTTATGAGTTAGTTTAGAGTTAATCATATTCTTCATAAGCTAGTTAATACAAGCTCAAATCTGTTTAGTCTATCTTGCATTATTAAGTTTAATTTTTTTTAGTAAGTGAATTGATCTTAGTTGCTCTTAGTGTGGTTTTAAAAAGTGTTAGAATGAGTATTATTAGGACTGCATTGGATAGAAGTTAGGATTTGGTCTTTTTGTTTGCTTACTGCATCAGTAGTTCATAAGGGCATATAGTCATTTTATAGTTTGATTTTCAGTAGGTTTTAGTCACTCTTAGGATTTGAATTTCATAGTTTAAGCTGTCCTTAGGTCATTAATCAACTTTTTCAATTTGCTTTTCCAAATTAATCTCATTTGCTAATCTGAATTTAAGCTGCAAAATGGCTTTTTGTCTTTCTGAAAACCAAAAAAAATAAACTCAGCAGGATCTGAGTTGTACAAGCTGTTTTCAATCACCTTTTTCAATAAGCTCTAGTTTTCAAAAGTTGATTTAAAAAGCTTTTTCAAGAAGACTTTTAGCTAGTCTTTCAGAAAAACCAAGTTCCATTCATTAAAGTTCTTGTTTAGTTGCTTAATTTTAAGCTCAAAGTGAGCTAAAGGTCTGTTTGGTTTTAAGTGTTTTTCATAAGTGCTTATTTTTTGCCTCAATTTTATTGAGTTCGAACAAGGAAGCTCGGTCACTCTACGATGGAGCTTCGGTCTATATTAGTTAATGTTTGTAACAGGATAATATCGAGGAATCTGGGGCTTCGATTAGCTAATCTAATATTGTATATGTTTTGGGTTTAATCCCAAACAAAACCCGAGCCCGGGTCCTAGTTAAATATCCCGCGCGTCACATTATGTGTAGGGGTATATATATATTTAGATATTTTCTAAATATCTAATTATATATAGATATTTTTCAATTAGAAAATATCTTAGTTTTATTATGGTTTTTATCTTTTTTCATATATCTAAATTTCTTTTTCTCTCTCAACTCTCTCTCTTCTCTCTCTCTATTTCGAATCTCTCTCTCTCTAGTTTCTAGTTCGTGTTTCGTGTTATGAAGTGAAGTGGTAAATCGGGAACCTACAATTGGTATCAATCGCCTCGGGTGGATAGCGTATTTTTTTGGTGTTGTAAGCATATTAGACTCGACAGATTTGGTTCATCATTCGGCAAACATAGTTTTCGTGGCTCATTTTGTAGTGAATAACTCTCGGCGTCATTGGTGTTCGTTTTGGTGATACTCGGGTGAAAAGAAGACGAAAAAACGAGCAGGATCTCTCTCTCACGCGGCGCGCTCACCGAACCGAAAGAGTGATCGAACGAGCGGAAATCGCAAGGATCGAACGAGTGGAAAATCGTTTGGATCGAACGAGCGGAAATCGCAAGGATCGAACGAGTGGAAAATCGTTTGGATCGAACGAGTGACAAATCGCAGCGATCGAACAAGCGGACTCGAACAAACGATCGAACGAGCGGACTCGAACAAGCGATCGAACGAGCCGATCGAACTAGCGATCGAACGAGCGGATCGAACTAGCGATCGAACGAGCGGGGATTTCCCGAACTAGATGACTGAACGAGCGGAATCACCGAACGATGCGATCGAGCTACGAGCGGTGATCGATACGAGCGTGACGAGCTACCGATGCGCTGATCGAACGAGCTGTGAACCTCGAACGAGCGTGATCGAACGAGCTGTGATCGAAACAGAGCCTGATCGAACGAGCGTGATCGAACGAGCGTGAACCTCGAAACGAGCGACTTGAACGATTCGATTCGAACGAGAGGTTCGAACGAGCAAATTTTTTATGGACTACCCGAACGATATTTTTTTAGAAATTTGTGTGGACGGAAAAGGGTTTCAGTAAAACAGCCATAACTTTTGATCCGTAACATCTGTTCTTAGCCCTGATTCCGTGCCTCTCAAAGCGAAGCAGAAAAACGAGACGGATCACGCTATAACCAGCCTTTAGCTGGTTAAGGATTTTTCGAGGCCCAAAAAGCTCGTTTACTATGATTTATTGACATTTTTCAGTTTTTTGTCTGGACTTTTTGGACGCAAGATTCCGCATCAAATAATTCAGGTTTTCTATGATTCTGTATATCCGCGCGCAATTCATTTATCGGTTTTATATCATTGACGTGTAAAAATCCCGTCTTTGTGAACGTGTATTGCTTTACCAAAAAACCACAACTTCAATCACTGAATCTTCAGCTTAAGATCCAACTTAAATCTTTCACACTCAAATTCATAACCTATTCATTCATCATGTCTACTCTAGTTAACACATCCTCAACAGAAATTTCAGTTCTCAAGCAGAAACACGATGAGCTACTCAAAAAGAGTCTGTTAACTAGGTCACAATTTGAAGGTCAACTTAAAGAGAAAACTAAGGTTATTTCGGATTTAAAGGTTAAGGAAGGAAAAGACATTGACACGATGATTGAGATGGAGAAACAGATAAAGTTTTTAAATGAAATTCTTTATAAACGCAATCAGTCAATACAGACCATTCACATGTTAGCACCCAAATGCGCAACGTATCATGGTAGATCAACCTTTGCTAATCCAAAGTACTGCAAGCAAGCTCAATCTAATAAGCCCTGTTTGTATCAGATCCCATATGATACTTCTGATCCTGCAAACAGATTTGCCCCTGATGGGGAAGAGATAGTCACTCTTTCAGAGGAGAGTAGATCAAAATTGGATAAAGACAAAGTGAAACCATATAATTACACATATCAAAACAGTCTTTATGAAAATTTCAACACCATCCAAAGCCTATCTTGATCGTTGGAACGCCGCTAAAGAAATTAGGAAGACAATGTGGAGGAAAAAGTTTGTTAGGACAAAACCAAACATTGCTAAAAAAACGTTCGGCTTTCTACCAATGTCTAAATTCCATTAGTAATAGTAGCTACTTTATAACGAAATGAACAACAACTTCAATCATTTTAGAACAAATTGTCAACCAAACGTGGTCTAATCATACTTAGTAGAGCATTTCCTAACTCCCAAATGCCACGGGAGTATGGAAGTTTTGATCAAAATCTTATTTAATGCCTTTTCAGACAAAACAATACTAGACAGTCATTGTTTTTTTTCATGAACCTAAAAAAAAGAGAAATGAATGACGATTTGGATACGTTATTTCCCTTGAAAAGGAGCTTGGCGAACTTGAATCAGAAAAGGCTTTTGATTTTTCAAAATAGATGATCTACTTCTCGAAGAGTGTCTGTCTAAAGATGTTACATGTCGTATTTGATTCTTGGTCTGATTTAAAATGCTTAATTCTGAATTAAATGCTTGTATCTTCATAAAATTCAAAGAATGTGAATGTCTTGCACAAAAGCTTTCGAAACGAAGGGGGGGGTACTGAATCTGTTAACAAAGAAAGTTTCATATAATTTGTTAAAAAGTTTTTCTAAACTTGAAAAACACTCGATTTCTCTTGAACTTTCTTTACAACATTGTAAAGAAAGATGAAAAAATCACAAGTTTGCCAAAGAAAATGCTTCCAATGGTATTTCGAAAAGAAACGGTGTTCAATATAATGAAATACAAGATTTGAAAGCTCAAATGCAAGAAAGCAACATGGTGATAAATGAGTTAAAGAAACTCATTCTGGTAACAAAAGGAATGGTCTGTGGATAACTTCAGTATGTAAAACCTATCTGTTCGCGCGCACGAACCTAACCAAATGCTAACGGATACCAAAACCATAGTTTTAGGAAAAACGTCTCATTTTTCAAATTCTCCATGAAATGGGAAGTTTTCATAACCGATAACAGTCGGTTAATAAAAATAATTGTCGAATGGTTTATTTAAACAGTCACTCACAGAATTGCACGCAGAAAAGAACCAAGCGGTTCAAAATACAAAGTGCTTATACCAGTATGTTTTAGAATTTTGCCTCAAACACTCCACAAAAACAGAAACACCACAGTTTGCCTCATTCTTCTTGGAAGACTTATCCTCACATTGGTCTAAATCTTCAGGAAGTAGTTCACACTACTAGTGTTAGACAGACCACAGCTTAAGAGCTATCAAGGGTAACTTTATGGCCGTGCCCAAACATTAGTCATGTGTAGTTTAAAAAAAGAAGGAGTAGAAAGACCATCCTAGGATTTCTTGTATTTGTCTAAAAAAACAAAGTCTGTAACTGCATCGTAATGACAGTTCACAACTCCTAGAAATTCAAATGCGATTGCTCTGTTGGTGCAGGAATGTGGAAAATGTGTTGTATTTAATTCTAATCAATGATGCTTGTGTTTCTCGATTCTGAAAGTCATGAAATGCTTAGAACTAAGAAGCCTCATGGAAGTTGCCTATTAGTGCTAGTAAAAACAAAGAGGAAAAGCGAAACAAATATGTTGCACACCCTCATTAGAAACCTGTTGGATCAGATACCACATCAGTAATCCATGAGTTACTATAAGAAGTTGTATGAGAATACAAATCAGAAGGAATGGAATGGTGGTGCTAAGAGATGTCCATCAGTTTATACATGGACACAAAAGCCGCTAAGGGACCAAAAAATAATAGGATGCCTAAGAGTTAGGAAAGATGATGAATCAACAGTATTTTGTCCCACTATAGACATGTCTTCCTAGGATAACTAATGTCTTGAAGATATCAAATTCCTTGGGATCCAATTTGCCCAATGTTCCATCGTCCTCTAACTCTCTTGCAGATTGTACAACTCATCTTATTCATTGTTGACTCTGGATGCACAATGTCTAATGACGTTTGAACAACGCAGTTCAAGCCTCGGTCGTCAACGATAAATGATGTCTGATCACAACAGTTCAGACCTCGAAACCACAACGGACAGAGATGTTTTTTGGGTTGAAAATGTCCTCTTCAGGCTTCGTCCTCTAAGGAACAAAAGGCTGTCAGATTATGAAACGTCTGACCCCGTGCCCCAAGACAAAATGTTGTTCATATAAGCAGGAAAAGACAGATTCGTCACAACACGGGTTAGAATTTCTCGCTCAGTCCTTTAATTGAAGAATTATTTACAATCCAACACACGGTCTCGTGAGAAAACAAACAATGATCACAAGCACCGAATGGCATTATTTCAGAAAGCTGAATTTATCAATCCTTTTTGTACACGGGTACAAGAATGGTTGAGTTCTTCCTCACGCAACATTGATATACCGATGTGCATTCCATTTCACACAAAGTCTCCATGATACCGATGACCTGAGATCATCCATTGAACAAGTTCGTGGAAACTCTCCATGCAGTTCAAACAAGACCGGACAGCTTGCCACGATCCTGAAATTGTGTATGTTCGCAACATCACAGTGGAGTATGTTGAAAACAAAATGAACCTTAAGAGGCAATGGCTTGATTCTGCATGGATCGAAGCAAATGCAGGGATGAACTTCATCAGTTCGACAGACTAAATGTCTGGGAACCTAGTAGCAAACCATTTGGCAAGATGATTATAAAGCTAAAGTGGTTATGGAAGAAAAGATAGGATGAAGATCAGACTGTATAAATGAACAAAGCACGAATTGTTGCTCAAAGGTTCATGCTCAGGAAGAGAGTGTGATTTTGGAAGAATCTTGGCAACAGTTGTAGCTTGGAAGCAGTTCGGATTTTTGTTGCCCACGCAGCACACAAGTCTTTTCCAATCTATCAGATGGACGTGAAAACGGCATTTCTTAATGGTCCACTGAAGGAGGAGGTTTATGTTGCTACTCAGCCAGAAGGGTTCGTTTGATCAAGATCATCAGAAAAAGTCTAACTACCTGAGGGAAAGCTTTGTTGGATTAAAGCAAGCTCCATAGAGCCTGGTACTACGATGAACTTTCAAACTATCCTGATGTCCAAAGGCTTTCTTACTTAAAGGTACAATTGACCCAACTTTTTGTTACATTCAAGATAAAATTACGGGGAGGATCTTGCTTACTCTGGGGCAAATTTACGTTGATGACATAATTTTTGGATCGACAAATCCTAAATATTTAAAACGATTTGAAAAATTAATGCACAGTAGATTTGAAATGTCCTTAATGGGGGAGATGAAATTCTTTTTAGGACTACAGATCCACCAGTCCCCAAAAGGTATTTTTATCAATCAGGCAAGTACGCTTTAAAATCTGGAAAAAGATAATGATGGACAATTGTCACTCCATTGGTACACCTTTGGCTACAAAACCCAAGATAGGATGTAGTTTGAGTGGGGGAGAAAGCCCGTAGACCTTCTGATTATCGTTAGTTAAAATGGGTCCACTCATGTACTTGACATCTAGTAGACGAGACTTAGCGCAAGCAGTTTGCTATTGTGCATGTTATCAAGCACGACCAACTCAAAAACACCTCAAGGAGGTTAAAAGAATCTTTAAATACCTAAAGGGTACCATTAACATGGGTCTCTGGTATCCAAAGGATTCTGGCTTTGAACTAACAGCATTTAGACGCTTGAATCATGCGGGATTTGCCTTGATACTCGGTGAAAAGCACTTCTGGAGGGATACTGTTCCTTGGTGATAAACTTGTAAGCTGGATGTCAAAGAAACAAAACTGCACTGCAATGTCTTCAGCGAGGCAGAGTACGTGGCGTTATCTGCAAGTTGTCTGAGTAATGTGGGATGAGGACACTACTTCAAAGAATTATGGCTCAACTCCAACAACATACCGTTGTTCTATTGCGAATCTCAGTCAGCATAGCCAAGTCTCATGAACACCGTACAACATTCTCGACAACAGCACATCCATACTCGTTTCATTTCTTAAAGGAAACAGGTTGAAGGTATAATTGAGTCCGATATTTTGTCTGAACTGAATACCAATTAGCTGGACATGTTTACGATAGCTTCCTGAGGATCGGTTTAAGTAATCTTCGTCAGAAGGATTGGTATGAGATGTTTTGAATCAGCCTGAACTGGAGGTTCTGACAAATGAGAATGTTGACATTCATCATCAAACATCCAATGTACATATTTGAGAATGAAAAGCAAAATACAAAAATATAAAACTTCAAAAAGAAAATACAAAATCAGAAAAACAGAAAATTTCCAAAAAGATTCTTCTCGACATGTCTCTTGGAATCGATAACATTTACGTGCTTAGAAATGTCGATTAACATTGACACGGGTGTGTAAATGAAGTTCGAGCGAGAGTTTTCAAATAGTTTCAAAACATGTCATTTCTAATTTTCTAAATGGCTTATGTGCAAATGTCAGTACATAACCCGGACTTCAAATAAAGGAAGGTTTATAACTTATCCTCACAACGAGAAAATTAACGTTTCTCGGTCTTGAGCTGTCTTATCAAGATCTTCAATTTCTTTAGCTCAAAGCAAAAAAGGATAGTGTACGTTTCAGTGCGCTTACCTTAACGTATAGAAGAGAAGGTCCTCTAAAACATGGTTTTTCAAACTTGACATAAATTTTTCAAGAATTTCTCGATGACAAATCATAATCTTTCAAAATTGTGTGTTCAACACTCCAACCCTCACAATGTTTTCAAAAGACAACAATTTCTCAATTGGTCCTATTTTTGAGGGGGAGTTTTTCAAAAAACAAAGTTTTAATGTTCTTGGATACATCATCAACGACCATTCTTATGTATTCAAAACATTATCAAAATGTTCCAAACCATTCATGCTGACCATATTTTCTCCCACAGATTTTTCAAGACATATTTTAATCACAAGGTATTTCAAAAACTAAGTGTTTATTATTTAAAAATGAGGGGAGAAAATTGATTTAAAATATGATCTAATCGACTCAAGTTGCTGAAGAAAAGTTTTTTGGTTCGATCTTATACCGTAACCAACATCTTAATCTCAGCACGAATCTGAAATCATAAAGGTGGTTAGGTTAAGAATCAATCCTATGATCCAACCAGAACCGGAGGATCTACCCAAGGATAATCCAAAGTTAGAAATAGCAGTCCTTAGGTATGATTGGAGATGAATGAATATGGGAATAATGCCGACTAAGATTGAGTTAACACTGGAACAATCACAACAAGGTGTTAGTAATGACGTCTTGGTAAGCATTGAAGGCGTTGAAGAATTAAAAAGAAATGTATGGAAAAAGGGTCTAAAGAAAGAAGCCCTCCACACAACTTAAGGCAGAAACCGGGTCAATACATAATCTATCAGAATCACAAGATGATTGCTGGTATTGAAAACGACATCATGGACCCAGTGATGCAATGCACAACCCTTCCCAGCCATTCGAGTTTCTCTCGACAGAAACTTGTCTCATTTGTCACGGAGATACACACGTTATCTATTGACATCTCATTCCGAGATCGTTGATATTGAATAGGTGGCAAACTGCTCCAGCCTCCGAGTACTAAAACCAAAATGCACTAATCGAGTCTAGAGCCAAGAGATCAATCAAAATCTCGTTAGGACACATTCCATTTCAAACACTTGTTGAACATCATCAGGTTCACAAGCTGTTATCAAGAGTCCTACGCAATATCATTGTGATATTTGCCAGAACATTCAGAGTGATACTCTTTAGTATTCACAATGACGAATGGAAATCCTTCCAGTGTCATCATCAAACAGCACTGCGGTAGGTGACTTGCGAGATTCTATATGAATCAAACTTGTGACAACTGGATATCGATTTGGTCCAGTAAATGAATTGACGGTTTTTTATGATGACTTTGATAAAAAAATGTCCTCTCGATATGTTACAAAACACTTTAACCGACGTACACGTCGATTGATTTTCAAATCAATTTTCTCGATTATTCACTAACGTAAACATGAGGTCAAGCGGGTTCGGTAACGGGCAAACATCAATCCATTCAAATGCTCATTCTACAAAGACAAACTATCTAGAAAGCTTAAGATTTAAAGACAAAGACTTCCGCTAACTCTGATTTAAAGCTTTCAAGATAATGCAAAAGTATGAGCATGTTGGTCGTTAAGGGGGTGTTTGGCACAACAGTACTAACTACAAGTTAGTACTGCTTGTGGCCTTTTGGTCTTCAAAGTTTGTTTTAAAACTCTCATTTAGGTTTGTTTAAGCTAAGCTCATAAGTCATAATAGGGTTAATTCAGTTTTCTTAAGTTAAGTTTTCATAGGGACATAATCTGTCTAGTTTTATTTGCATAATTAGCTTAATTCAGATTTAGTTAGTGTCTTTGCTTAATTTGTATCTAGGCATGAGTTTTAAGAGTGTTTGGAATATAATCATAGGTCATCATTTTGTCTAGTTTAAGTTTGGTCACAATTGTGGCAACTGCATCAACAGTTACATTAGCAAACTTCCATTTTCTAGCTTAATTCTTAAGAAGTTAAAATAGCATTTAGCTTTTGATTTTCAAATTATAAGTAGCTTTTAGGTCATATTTCATTAGTTTAGATTTAGTTTTCAAAATTAAGCTTAATTTATCATCTATTTTTAGCTTTAAAATAAGCATTTTGTCTTTTCACTTTTCAAAACCAAACTCAGCATAGCTGAGTAAACTGTCTGTTTAGTTAAGCTTTTTCAATAAACTATAGTTTTTACAAAGTCTTTTCAAAAAGTTTATCTTAGAAGTCTTTAAGCTAATCTTCTAGAAAAACCAAGTTTCACTTCTTAAAAAGCTTATTTTCTAGCTTAAACTTAAGCTCAAAGTGTGTCTTAGGGACTGTTTGGTTTTAAGTGTTTTTCATAAGTGCTTATTTTGATTTACTAGCTTATGGCTTATTATGCTTGCTTATTACTAGTTCTATTTAGCTCATTAGTTTAGGTTTAGTATATAATAGCTTATTTAGTCTTAACTTTAGCTTATTAAGCCTTCTAGCTTATTTAGTTTAAGAAAAAACAAAAAAAAAAAAATTAGCTAACTAGTTTCTGTTATCTTTTCAGCTATTTTCTAGCTTATTTAGGGCTTTTTACAAAAAAGGTTCTTTTATTAAAAATGCTTATTTTTAGGTGCTTAATAACTTTGCTTTTATAAGTTTTTCAAGATAAAAAAAGGGGAAAGTGGAAATCGGGGGTGAGCAAGGCTCGAACCCCCGACCTCAACACTTTCAACCCTTTTATAACACACACACCACACTCACTACCACTGCGCCCTTGGGTCTTTTTCGTTATACTCTTACAACATTAAATCTTTATACATGTTTTTCCCTCATAAGCCTTATAAGCTGTTTTAGCTTATTCCGTGGCTTATTCGATAAGCTGTGATTTCGAGCTTATTTTTCCTAAGTTTTAATTAGTATAAGCTATTTTCTGTATTTTTTCTAGAATTTTTATAATTAGTTTAGTATTTTTAAACATTTATTTTCATTATAAACTTTAAAAATCATAAAAAATAGAAAAATAATCAAAAAGATATAAATCTTTTTTAGAAAATTTTCTTTTATCATAAAGTTTATAGGAAAATTAGTTTTGCTTTCGTAGGGTCTTATTTGCAAAATTTTGATTTTTAAAGAACGGGATTTGCTCCCGTTCTTTCCATTTAATTAATAACCACGTTTTAGCCTTAAGCCTTAATAATAAAGCCGTAGCTTTTCAGCTTATTTCCCTGGGGGCTTATTCTTATTTTTCCTTTGTTCTTTGTTACATTTAGGACTTTTCTTGAATTTTTAGTATTTTTCCCTTTATTATATTAATTTCTATAATTTTTCTTAGGTTTTAACTTTAAAAAATCATAAAAAATAGAAAAATAATCAGAAAAATATAAATCTTTTTTAGAAAATTTTCTTTTATCGTAAAGTTTATAGGAAAATTAGTTTTGCTTTCGTAGGGTCTAATTTGCAAAATTTCAATTTTTAAAGAACGGGTTTTGTTCCCGTTCTCGTTTTTTGTGTTTTAACGCTCATTTTAACTCCGTTTTTGTTCTAGTTTTTTTTAAACTTACTTATTAGTCAATTAGAGTCCATTTGAAAAGAAAATTTTAAGTTAGGTTTAATTTTAGAAATTTAGGGTTTTTGACCTCCGTTTAGTGGTCCCGTTTTGCGTTTTTAGTTAAAATTTGGTTTCCCATTATTTGTCTTCGTGCTTAATGGTTATAATTTGTTTATTTTTAGCTTTTAAAAGTAGATAATCAATCCAACCCTTGTTTCCAATTCAAATCATTGTCCAAACATCAAACGTGGTTTCAATTTCACAAGTCGTTGGGGGATAACGACCCGGGAATCATACTTCCCGGTTTATATACGTATTATATTATATATATTTGTGAAGATTTTCCTTTTTACCTTTGTCCTCAAGGGTAATTTGGTAATTTTCCATCGTATATTATATTTTATTATTACGTATATATAGATTCTTACGAATCAAATTTTTGGCGCCGCTGCCGGGGATTTGTGATTAAGATTCTCTCGTTTGACGTTTGTTGATCGTGTTTTGGAGAACCTTTCGTTTTTGAAAGTTACGCTTTTAAGAAAATCAAAAAAAATTTAAAAATAAAAAGTAAAAAATATTTTTCTTTTCTTTTTAGTATAAGTAGAAGATTAAAAACAAAAATACAAAAATATTTGCTCTTTCAATTTAAAAAGTTACAAAGTTGGTAAAAGAACACCAACAAATAATACCTTCAATTGAGGTATTATCCATAATAAGTTCCCAACTCGAATTAAAGATTTAAAAACTTACCATTTGTGTCACTTACGAGATACGGCTCACCTTAAAAAGTAAAAATTTTAAGAGCTACCGTGAAGTAAGTTTGATTATTTGGTTCAAGTTGTCTTTCTCGTTGTCCGTTAAAATTAGATTGTGAATAAACTTTTGAAAAAACCAAAAATATTTTTGAGATTAAAACGAATTTGCTTCAATTGGTTCAAGCTAACCCATTTTACGGTCGTGAGAGTGAGAATCCTCATGCTCATATTAATAGTTTCAAAAGGATTACCTCGACTTTACGATTTAGGAATGTGCCTAACGATGTGATTAAGCTTATGATGTTTCCATATTCGCTCGAGGGAGCCGCTAAAACTTGGTACGAGAAAGAACCACCAAATTCAATCTTGACTTGGGAGGATCTCGTTACCAAGTTCGTTAACCAATTTTTCCCTCCTTCGAAAACCACTCACTTAAAGAATGAAATTTCTCGTTTTACACAAAAATTCGAGGAAACTTTTAGTGAAGCTTGGGAACGATTTAAGGAGTTGCTTAGAGCATGCCCCCATCACGGATTTACGGAGTTAACTCAAGTTGATACCTTTTACAATGGTTTAAACGACAATGAACAAGACTCCTTAAATGCCGCTGCGGGTGGAAATCTTTTGAGTAAAACGACTAGAGAGGCTTTAAACATAATTGAGAATAAATCAAAAGTTCGTTATTCACGTAATAGATCAAATGCTTCTAGGATGAATGCTACTTCTAGTAAAACGGATGAGAGAATCGATAAGCTTGCAGATCAACTTTCGACCTTAGTCGAGATTGTTTCTAAAAAAGTTGTCACTCCCGCTCCGGTTAAAGCGGTTGAGGAATCTTGTGTTACTTGTGGTGGTGCTCATTCTTGGTATAATTGTCCGGCTACCGATAACAATCAGGCTAGTGTTTGTGCGACTACGGGTACTTACAATCAAGTTAACCCTCCAAACCGTGTTAGTAATCAAATGGCACCACCAGGTTTTGCTCCGGTGCAAAACAATGGTCAAAATAGGTTTAATCAGAATCAAAATCAAGGAAACAATTTCAATCGGGGAAACAATTTTCATCAAAATCAAGGTTTTCAAAATCAAGTTAATCATGTGCCGAATTTTCAAAATCAAGGATTTCAAAACCAACCTTTTCAAGCTCATAATAATCAATTTCAACAAGGGATTCCATCCGAAATTACGAGTTATATGAAAGCTAATGAGTCAATTGTGAGAAATATGCAAGGTCAAATCAATGAAATAAGAAGCACGTTAACTAAACAAGAGGAAAATCTTAGGAAAAATTTGAATAATGACATGCGGAGTATTTTAGGAAGTTTCTTTCAAAATCAAGCCTCAACTTCGGGTACTCTTCCGAGTAATACAATTCCAAACCCGAAGGGTGAGATGAAAGCGATCACTACTTGAAGTGGTGTTGCTTATGAGGGACCCTCGATTCCTACTAATCCTTCTCCTAAAAAGGTAGTGGAACGAGAAACCGAGGAGACACCTCCGGTTATCCCCATTTCTATTCTAGAACCCGATGTTTTGAAGACTTTTCCTAAAACCACTCCCATTCCGGAATCCGATATTCCCAAGAATCTACCTAAGCCAAATATTCCATATCCTTCACAAAGTGATGATCAAAAGTCCCACGACAAAGCTTCGAATCAAATGGAGAAGATCTTCCAAATCTTTCAAGATTTGCGCTTCGACATTAGTTTCGCAGATGCTTTACTTTTGATGCCAAGATTTGCTCCTACAATTAAGAGTTTGCTCATGAATAAGGAAAAATTACTTGAGTTAGCTAAGATACCCGATGCTTCTTAAAATCTTCCGAAAATGCTTGGAGATTTCGCAAGTTTCTTTATTCCATGTAAATTCGCCCAGGGAATTGATGTTTTGCCCTGTCCTTGGCCGAGATTGGTGCGTTCGCATCAATCTTATGCCTCTTTTATTTGGAAAAAGCTTTCTCTGCCTGACCTTACACCAACTCGGATGACCCTTTAGGAGTTACGCGACCGATCACTTTCCTAAGGGGACTCCGCGAAGAATTTTTTGTTAAAGTTGGGAAATTTCATTTCCTACCGACTTTGTGTTGTCGATTTGAAGTGATCCTTGGAGTACTATTAATACTTGGGATAATCCTTTTAAGGAAGGCTCGTGCTTATAATAGATGTTTATGGAGAAGAAAATATCTTCGGTTAATAACGAAGCCGTCACTTTTAATCTAGATCAAACCACGAGATACTCCTCTACAAATGATAAGTTGGTAAACCGAATTGACATCATTGATGTAGTTTGTGAGGAGTATGCTCCGGAATTGCTAGGATTTCCTAATTCTTCGGGTGGCAATCCCACCCCGACGTCTGAGCCGTTTACTTCCGAATTCATTTTGGAAGAAATTGAAGCTTATCTTAAGGATGATTCGATTTCACCAGAAATTGATCATGCCGATTGCAATCCGGAGGAAGATATTTGTTTGATTGAAAAATTGTTAAATAATGACCCGTTTCAACTTCCTCCGATGGACCTTAAACAAAGTGAAATGACCAAGGCAAAATCTTCAATTGAAGAGCCTCCGGAATTAGAGTTAAAAGATTTGCTGTCTCACTTAGAATATGCTTTCTTGGAAGAAAATGACAAGTTACCAGTTATTATTGCAAAAGGTTTAAAAAATGATGAAAAAGATGCTCTTTTAATGGTGCTCAAATCTTACAAAGGGGCCATTGCTTGGAAATCACGACATCAAGGTATCGACCTGTTTTTTTACCCACAAATCTTGATGAAGATGGATTACAAACTATTGTTTCAAAGTCAAAGAGGGTTAACCAAAAATTCATGAGGTAATAAAAAAAGAGGTCCTAAAACTTCTTGATTGTCGGATGATTTACCAATCTCTGACAGCCTTGGGTTTTGTTCCAGTGCATTGTGTTCCCAAGAAAGGGGGGGAATAACAGTCGTTGCTATGAAAAAGAGAATGAATTAATTTTGACACATTTAGTTACCGAATGGAGAGTTTGTATCGACTATAGGAAATTAAATGAAGTGACTCGAAAAGATCATTTTCCATTACTGTTTATGGATCAGATGATAGAAAGATTAGCTGGGAATGAGTTCTATTATTTTCTAGACGGATTTTCAGGATATTTCCAAATACCAATAGATCCCTAGGACCAGGAGAAAACTACTTTCACATGCCCATATGGAACTTTCGAATACCGACGCATGCCATTTGGCTTGTGTAATGCTCCCGGTACTTTTCAACGGTGTATGATGGCCATATTCCATGATATGATCGTTGTAACATTCCGTATTTTCAGGTCATTTACGACGTCATCTATTTCACTAATTATATATATTTTTTTCGTACGCGTTCGCTTTTAAATTTAATAGTTAAGTTAAATCGCGTAAGTTAAAAATTATCGTTTAAGCGTAACCGGAAGCACGTTAATTTATTAACGCTTCAACAAATACCCTCGATTGTACCTAATACCTAAAGTTTTATTAAACTTTATGCAAATAAATGTTACTTACATTTTTTTTAATAGGATACACAATTACTTGCAACTAGATATCATTTTATTTACAAAATACAACTTGTAACTTATAAGATTTATACAATATATATTGGTAACTAGCAAAAGTTTCTAGGAAACCTTTCCCCCTAGCTCGGCAACAACAACACAAATAAGAAGAATGAGTCATTTTCTTAGTCAAGTGGTCAATGTACAACACTTGACTCATAAAACCTAGCTAGAAGTTTCCTTGACAAGGACACAAAGGACATGAACCTTAAAAACCCTCCAAGTTGTTTTGGTTGAGTTCCTCTACTTGCTTTTTGACCTTTGAATGCATTATTAGTGCAAGTAAACTGATATAGGTAACTCATAGAACCTTAAAACACTTAGAAAAATAATCCACAAATCTCTCCTTTGTGCCCTTAAACACCACGGTAACCCCCCCCTTATAAGCAAATCCATACAAACTTTTATTCTACTATAGCATCTATACAACATCCATCTAAGATATTCATATGGTTGTTTCCATGCATTGGATTACCCTTTTCAAGTATTAATCAAGAAAAGTAAAACTAGGGTTTTATCTTGGAAAGCTAGAGTTTTTATTGTGCAAGCTTTGGATTTCTATCTAAAAAAGGGTTTAGATTACTTGTTCATCATCATCATACATCATAAGGTCTACTAGAACCCTTTATGTTCTTATAGTTTTCATTTTTATGCATATGTTGTTTCTATTTTAGTTAAATCACCATTTAAGATTTTTAACATGTAAATGGAATTATTACTTGCAATGGTCATTTTGTACACTAATATATATGTTGTGTTATTACATATATCATGTTAAAAGTGATGATAAAATATTGTCATCATGTTGTTTTGGTTTGTTAACTGATCAGGGGGTTAATTAGGGTTTTTATGGTTTCTTAATATGTTTCAAGTTAAAGAAATACATATGACAAGTTAAGGTTAATTATGGACTAAAGGGTGAGATGAAAGCGATCACTACTCGAAGTGGTGTTGCTTACGAGGGACCCTCGATTCCTACTAATCCTTCTCCTAAAAAGGTAGTGGAACGAGAAACCGAGGAGACAAAGGATAAAGAGCAAACAAATTTCCAAGGAAGTACCGCTCAAATCCCACCTCCGGTTATCCTCATTTCTATTCAGGAACCCGATATTCCAAAGACTTTGCCTAAAACCACTCCCATTCCGGAATCCGATGTTCCGAAGAGTTTACCTAAGCCGAATATTCCATATCCTTCACGTCGTGATAATCAAAAGTCCCGTGACAAAGCTTCAAATCAAATGGAGAAGATCTTCCAAATCTTTCAAGATTTGCGCTTCGACATTAGTTTTGCGGATGCTTTACTTTTGATGCCAAGATTTGCTCCTACGATTAAGAGTTTGCTCATGAATAAGGAAAAGTTGCTTGAGTTAGCTAAGATATCATTAAACGAGAACTGCTCGGCGATGCTTCTCAAAAAGCTTCTCTAAAAGCTTGGAGATCCCGGCAAGTTTCTTATTCCATGTAATTTCCCGAGAATGGATGTATGCCACGCCTTGGCCGATCTTGGCGCAAGCATAAATCTTATGCCTCTTTCCTTTTGGAAAAAGCTTTCCCTACCCGAACTTACACCAACTCGGATGACTTTAGAATTAGCGGATCGATCTATAACCCATCCTAAAGGACTCGCTGAAGATGTTTACGTTAAAGTAGGAAAGTTCCACTTTCCTACCGACTTTGTTGTTGTCGATTTCGAAGCCGATCCTCGAGTACCTCTCATACTTGGGAGATCCTTTTTGAGGACCGGTCGTGCTTTAATTGATGTTTATGGAGAAGAAATAACCCTTAGGGTTGATAACGAAGCCGTCACTTTTAATTTAGATCAAACCACGAGATATTCCTCTACAAATAATAAGTCGGTAAACCGAATTGACATCATTGATGCAGTTTGTGAGGAGTATGCTCCGGAATTGCTAGGATTTTCTAATTCTTCGGGTGGCAATCCCACCCCGACGTCTGAGCCGTTACTTCCTGAATTCATTTTGGAGAAATTTGAAGCTTCATCTTTAAGGCTACTCGATTTCACTAGAAATTGATCATGCCGATTGCAATCCGGAGGAAGATATTTGTTTGATTGAAAAATTGTTAAATAATGACCCGTTTCAACTTCCTCCAATGGACCTTAAACAAAGTGAAATGACCGAGGCAAAATCTTCAATTGAAGAGCCTCCGGAATTAGAATTAAAAGATTTGCCGTCTCACTTAGAATATGCTTTCTTGGAAGAAAATGATAAGTTACCAGTTATTATTGCAAAAGGTTTAAAAAATGATGAAAAAGATGCTCTTTTAAAGGTGCTCAAATCTCACAAAAGGGCCATTGCTTGGAAAATCACCGACATCAAGGGTATCGATCCTCGTTTTTGTACCCACAAAATCTTGATGGAAGATGATTACAAACCTACGGTTCAAAGTCAAAGACGGGTTAACCCAAAAATTCATGAGGTAATAAAAAAAGAGGTCCTAAAACTTCTTGATGCCGGAATGATTTATCCGATCTCTGACAGCCCATGGGTTAGTCCAGTGCATTGTGTTCCCAAGAAAGGTGGAATAACCGTTGTTGCTAATGAAGAGAATGAATTAATTTCGACACGTTTAGTTACCGGATGGAGAGTTTGTATCGACTATAGGAAATTAAATGAAGCGACTCGAAAAGATCATTTTCCATTACCGTTTATGGATCAGATGATCGAAAGATTAGCTGGGAATGAGTTCTATTGTTTTCTAGACGGATTTTCAGGATACTTCCAAATACCAATAGATCCCCAGGACCAGGAGAAAACTACTTTCACATGCCCGTATGGAACTTTTGCGTACCGACGCATGCCATTTGGTTTGTGTAATGCTCCCGGTACTTTTCAACGGTGTATGATGGCCATATTCCATGATATGATCGAAAAGACCATGGAAGTGTTTATGGATGATTTCTCGGTTTTTGGGGATAGTTTTGATTCGTGCCTCTCCAATTTAGAAAAGATGCTAAAACGGTGTGAAGACACGAATTTAGTTCTTAATTAGGAGAAGTGCCACTTTATGTGTAAAGAAGGAATTGTGTTAGGGCATAAAATTTCAAAAGCGGGAATTGAGGTCGATCGTGCTAAAGTCGATGTTATCGCTAAGCTCCCTCACCCGACTACCGTTAAAGGTGTTAGGAGTTTCTTAGGTCATGCAGGTTTTTACCGCCGATTTATCCAAGACTTTTCTAAGATAGCCAGACCAATGACCCACCTTCTTGAGAAGGAAACACCGTTTGTGTTTTCTAAAGGTGTAATTGATGCTTTTTAGACTCTTAAAAAGAAGCTTACCGGAAGCTCCAATCTTATTATCCCGGATTGGAACTTAACCATTCAACTCATGTGTGATGCAAGTGATTTCGCGATTGGTGCAGTTCTAGAACAACGAAAGATGAAGCATTTTCAACCTATACATTATGCTAACAAGACTATAACTGAAGCTCAAATTCATTACACTACCACGGAAAAGGAATTTCCTTTCGGCGTTGTATATCTTTTGAAAAGTTTCGCCATATCATGTCTTATCCAAAAGCATAAGTGTTATACGGATTCTCGGCTTTAAAGAACCTTATGAACACACAGACGCTAATTCCGAGTTGCCCGGTGGGTTCGTCTCCTACAAGAATTTGATATCACCATCCGGGATAAAAAAAAGGAAGTTAGAACCTTGCGGCAGACCATTTATCTAGACTTGAGAATCCTCATAAGGATGTGTTAGAAAACAAAGATATAATGAAACAGTTGTCCTTTCGAAACTCTTTGGAGTTTATTTCTAGTGAAAGTACCCCCATGGTTTGCGGACTATCAAATTAACCATGCGGGAATTTATTTCAAAGAATGTCAACTCAACAAAAAAGGAATTTTTTAAGACGTTTAACATTATTTCTGGGATTATCTTTATCTTTTGTCGTACTTGTGCGATCAAATCAGTCAAAACGTGTGTGCATAACAAGAAGCTATTGAGATCCTCAAAGCGTGCCATGAAGGACCCTACCGGGGGGCCATCAAGTTGCCAATCTCACCGCTCGAAAAGTATTTGATGCCGGTTTTTTTTGGCCAACCATATATCGAGATGCCCATACGATGATCAAATCTTGTGATACGTGTCAAAAACAAGGCAAAATTTCACAACGAGATGAGATGCCCCTCAAAACATCTATCCAAGTTATGAAAATCTTCGATGTATGGGGTATTGATTTTATGGGACCAATATTCCGTCTTCAAGATGAAATACATACATCCTTCGTACCGTTGAATTATCTTCGAAATGCTAAAGCAAAGACCTCCCCACAAATGATGCTAGAGTTAGTGAAAGTTTAAAATCGCTTTTTTTGGCTCCGTTTTGGAACACCTAGAGCTATAATAAGCGATCGTGAGACCTATTTTTGTAACGATCAATTTGCTAAGGTAATGTCTAAGTATGGGGTTACACATCGTCTAGCTACCGCTTATCACCTTCAAACGAGTGGTCAAGTGGAGGTGTCTAATTGAGGTTTAAAACGTATTCTAGAAAGGACGGTTGGAAGAACAACGGTGCCCTCATGTCAGACAAATAGATGAAGCTTTGGGGCATTTCGTACTGCTTTTAAGACACGATTGGTTTGTACGCCTTAACAAGCTTGTTTAATAACAGTCGTGCCATTTACCAAATTGAGTTAGAGCTAAAGCATACGGGGCTTTTGAAACATGCTAACTTCGACTTAAAATCGCGGTGATCACCGAAAGCTTCAGCTGAAGACTTAATGAGCTTCGTGACAAGCTTATGAGAACTCTTTGATTCTTATAAGGAGAGGACAAAGAAGCTTCACGACTCAAAGATTAAAAACCGCATTTTCAATGTTGGTGATCGAGTTTTACTCTTCAACTCTCGTCTAAAGATATTCTCTGGAAAGCTTAAAACTCGTTGGTCAGGACCTTTCACCATCACCAAAGTTTTTCCATACGGAACTGTTGAGTTATCTCAACCCGATGGTCCAAACTTTAAGGTGAATGGTCATCGTGTGAAGCATTACTTTGGAGGGGACTTACCACCAAAGGAAGTCCAGGATCTCCACACTCTTAACAGATATAGAACAATCTCCTAAGACAAATAATTCAGGGATCGAGTCAAGCTATGTGACGCGTTACCAAAAACAAAGCTTTCGTGGAGCACCCCATGCTTATCCATTCTTTCATTTTCCTATTTTTCTTTCTATTTTCTAATGTGCCGGGAGGAGCTTGTACTCTTCCGTTCTTTGTGTTTGTTGTTTGTGCCTTGTGATTTTTTGTATTGATGACCCAACTTTTCTGAAGACTCTCGTGTTCGGTGTTTTGTCCCGGTTCACTCAGCTTCCTATCCTTTGTTTGCAATTAGTTTGGGGAAATCCGATATCCTTTCATCTTATCGATTCACGTTTATCTTTGCATAATTAATAAACGGCTTAGATTTTCGTAGGACCCGACCTTAAACATTGAGGACAATGTTTCATTTTAGTTTGGGGAGGGAATCTATCGATTTGATGTTACCTACTTATTGTTTTGTTCTCACGTACCCCGTTTTCCCGCAAAAATAGCAAAAATTTCAAAAAAAATTTAAAAATTTTAAATTTTATTTGTAGAAAAATATAAAAAAAAATAAGTGTTTTTGTCACAATTTTGACTTTCTTGCTGGGTAAGAATAAGAGTAAATTTTGACCCGATCGAGCGTGTTGAGCTCTAGCTTGTTCCTTAACTTTTAGGCTAAGCGTTCGCTAATTCGCGAAGAACAAAAAATGATAGAGTTAAGTATGAGTAGGATGCTAAACAAAGATTATTTGGAAATCTTAAGAGCTCATGTATGTAACTTGTTGCTTTTTCTCCCATAAGCTCTTAACCGGATTAATATACGTGCTGTTTTTGGAAATTAAACTTAAGTCAACAATTTTTATGTAATATATAGCAAAAATTTTAGTCTTAGTTCAGATTTATACTTGAATTTTTCAAAAAGAAGTCTTCTTTAAAAAAAATGATGATGAAAATATAAAAAATGATAAAATGATAAAAAAAATATAATAATAAAAGTTGTGGGTTGATAAAAGTTTACTACCTCTTGCCGGCTCACAACCGATGTGGTAGTCTTCTAAAGAAAGCCCATAGTAAGAATAAAGATCCGAGACTGATAAAAGTTTGCTGCATCTTGCCGGCTCACACCGATTCAGCCTTCTAAAGGTCGAGGGATTGCAATTGCCTAAATTAATCTAAATATAAATTAAATTATTAAATTGACTTCTCTTTGTGTTTAAATTCAATTATAGCTTTTGCATTTGACTACTCTATTTTATAAGCCAATGAATATTCCGGGAAAACCTGAGAGTTTTTAAAACCAAAGGTCCGTTGATCCCCGTAACTTGTCGCTTGGGGTGTCAAAAGCCTAGTCACTTAGCCGCAAGGTTGGGATGTGCCGAGATGAAAGTCGCTACATGGGATGATCTCGCCTTTAAACTCATTATTCTAAGGTGGAACGTAAAGCATAGTATATTGCAAAAAGTTGATCCATGGTTGAAATTCAAGATAGCACACTAACTAAAATATAATAAATTGTCGGGAGTGCAAAAGGTTCACAAGTTGCAAAATATGTGTAGTGTTTAGCATCCTTACTGATATTTTAGCTGTGATTTTGTTTTAGGCTTGGTTTGGATAATTGAAAAGTCGGGAACGATGAATTTATCCTATTTGGGGCATTCTCGGATTCGAAATGCATCTTGTTCTATGATACCTAACAGTTATGAAAATAACGAAAGTCAAAATAACATCATAAAAAAATGAAAAAGAGGTTTTAGAAAATGGGAAATAGGGGTGTTTTATAACTTGTGATTTCTTAACTCTCTCAACAAAAATCTTTGCTACTTTTCAAAGGTTTAGTTTGGGGAAGTTTTGAGGTATTTGGTTATAAGGCATATAATATTACGTGAGGACACGCAATCGTTTAGTTTGGGGAATTTTGATATGTGTGAAAACACATATCTATTTTATATCAAAATAAACCCAATAAAGACCAAAAACATAATAAAAATGGCAAAGATATGCTTGTTTTTGTGTTTTGTATGTGCAGGTACGGATAAAGCAAAAACCACAAGAAAACGGTTAAAACCGGGCAAACACAAACACAAGGAACGAAAGAGCACAAAAGAAGCCGGGAATTCAAAGCCAAAGTCAAAAAGTCAACCAATGGTCAAACCTTGGTCAACTCAGGTCAACCAAAGTCAAACCCACTAGAAGACAAAAATCCCAAAATTACAATATTAGTCCCTAAGTCTAATGGGCCAAAACCTATCAAAATCATACTCGGATCCAAAAATAATAACCATAAGCCCAAAGCCCAAAACCTAAGCCCATAACCCACAAATGCTAAGTCCAGGGACCAATCTTGCCAAGTTTGGAAAATAGTTTACACTTGGACTTTTATTATACAAACAGAGGGACTAAAACTGCCAATTACCCAAACTTACCCCCTTTTACCCTGCAGTCAAAAAAAATGGGCGCGAAAAAATGTTGTGCACTATTCATCATCATCTTCCTTTTTACCTAGGGTCAAATCATTGGGGCAAATAGAAATTAAAGGCTAAAAAGGACAATTCATGGGATCATTTACACATGGGCAGAGTCTTGCATCATCAAACGCACCTCATTGGTCAAAACTCACAAGAAAGGCCACGTTGGAAGAAGGAAAGCACAAGTGAAGATGGGTTTTACACTCAACTCACTCACAAAATTAACACAAGTGTCTCAATCACGGATTGCCACGCTGGTAATCCGTGTGAGATAGCAAGTGATCCAACGGCCAAGAATGAATTACCAATCATTGAAAGATTGTACGGCTATGATAGAAGGGAGCGTGGGAAGAGACCAAGGGGCTAGAAGGTTCAGCTTCAGGCTATAAATAGCCTCACATTTCACACACTTGAGGGAACTGAGCTTTTTAATTTTTAGCTTAATTTAGTTTAGCTTATGCAATTTTCATATATTTTCTTTAAAGTTTTTTTTGTAATTTCCTTTTCAGTAATGTAACAAGCTTTTAGATTAATGAAATTGAGTTTTTATCTGTCATAAGCTATTACTCTACTCATAAGCTCTCAATAAGCCAAAATAATAAGCCACAGTTTAATAAGCTCTACTTAAGCTCTCACAAGTCTAAACTGAGATTGAGCCTAATTTGTTCATTTAATCTATCTAAATCCTAAAATCAGTCTAATTACCTTAAATGTTGGAATTTAAGCTAAATGGAAAGGAGAGCGTTACAATGGAAGAGCTCCCATGGACTTTTACTGTTGATAAGCTCATTTGAGCACTTTAGCTTCTGTTTAGCTGAAGCTCTTTAATAATGAGTTTCATTAGATCCTTTGTCTGTAAATTCTAGCTAATGTTTAGCTTACTAGCGTCTTATTAATTTTGCTTATCTGTTTTCTAGTTGCTTATTTGTGCCTTATATTGTCTTAGTGTGCTTATTAATCATGTTTGTTAATCTGTTTTAGTTATAGTATAGTAAAGATCTTAGATTTTCATTGCTGTCTTAAAAATCATAAATACCCAAAAAGTAGTTATCTTAACCTTTTAGATTCTTAAATCTAGCCTTATTATTGTTGTTTTGGTTGTTAAGCTTGTTATAAAGTATTTATTATCTGGTAATCAATTTTGTTTAGTGTATTTCAATTTCTAAGTCTAAATGCAATCTGTCAAAAGCTTTAAGGGGTGTTTGGATTAACATTGTTTGGACAGCTGAGTTTTCATAAATAAATAAGTTTTAAAAAGGTTTGAACAATTAGTTTGAGTTTAAAATGATATTTTGTAGCTTATTAATCTTTGTGTCAGAACAGGGGAGTTTTTGCACTTTTAGATCCTTGAGATTATTGATCCAAGGTTTTTCCTAGGTGGTACATTTGCCTTTTTTAAGTGATCCAACACTCTCGCATTGAGTGAGTCTGTGCAAGAGGAAAACCACCAAGGTTACCCTGCATTTTGTTTTGCACTTTTGTCAAATGCATCACATAGTAACAAGAGTTACTACTGCTGTCTTCTTTAAGCTTCAATTTAGCCAAGAGTTTGTAGGATTTAGAGTCTAAATTCTATAGGTTTATAGATTACATTAGCTTAGTATAGATTAAGACTTATTTTTCATTTTCTAGCTTATTATCTTAGGTAAATTAGTTTTTAAAAGTTCATAAAAAACCTTAAAAAACCAAAAACAGTAGTAACAAGAACTAGCTTTTAAATTTTGATTTCTAGCTTTTAGAATTTGTTTTTATGATTTTGATTAATAGTTTATAAGTAGGTTGTTAAGTTCTCAAAAGCTCAAAACCTGAAATAGCTTATTGTGCAATTTAAGTTTATATAGTTTGAAAGCTTTTAGATATAGGTTCTGAGTTTGTTCTTTAGATCATTAGATTTAGAAACCTTTTAGTGTTTTCAGTTAACTTAGCTTATTGAATTTAGCTTAATCACATCATTAGCTTTTTAGAACAGCTTTTAGATTTAAATTTGAGCTTAAGATGAGTTGTGTGCAAGCTATTATGTGATAAGTAGCTTTTTAGCTTTTAAAAGCTAAGTTCCTGAAACAGCTTTTTCATAAGCTCTTTAAGAGCTTAATTTTGAGTTTTAGCTTATAGTATCTTTATTAAAGTTGCTTAAAAAGTTGTCCTCTACAACTTTTGTTCTTTAAGTTTTTCATAAAAACAAAAAAAAGGGAAGTGGAAGTCGGGGGTGAGCAAGACTCGAACCCCCGACCTCAACACCTCAACCTTTTATACACACACACACCCACTCCTTACCGCTGTGCCCTTGGGTCTTTTTCATAAGACCCTTGCACTCTTTATCTTTTATACTCATTTTAGCATTTTAAGCTCTATAAGCTGTTAAGCTTATTTCGCGGCTTATTAGATAAGCTGTGTCATCGGGCTTATTTTTCCTAGGTTTTAAATAGTTTAAGCTATTTTTAGTAATTTTTCTAGAATTTTTAGAGTTCATTTAGTATTTTTAATCTTTTATTTTCATTAAAAACTTTAAAAAATCATAAAAAATAGAAAAATAATCAAAAAATATAAATCTTTTTTAGAAAATTTTCTTTTATCATTAAGTTCGTAGGAAAACTATTTGCCTCTCATAGGTTTAATTTTGATCATTTTATTTTTAGGGCTGCGCTTTTCATTTCCATTATTCATTTTGGCGATTCCCTTTTTCAAATTTTACTTCGTTAAGCTTTCAAATTTTTGTGGCAAATCCCTTTATTTTTAAACTCATAAAATGAGTTTATTCATTCAAATTCTAGTTAAGGTCTAAAAAAAGTTTAGAGTAAATTTTGTCATTTTCCGTGTTTCGTACCGCGTGTTTATTATTCTCTTTGCTTTTAATTGTTTTAATTGTTTGTAGTCGTAGAAAATCATTCAAAAAGTTGAAAATCATCCAAATCATTGTCCAAACTGAATCGAGGGTATCAATTCACATTTCTTTGGGATACGACCCGGTAATCACTTACCGGTTAAAAAACGTGTTATATTATATATTTTTGTGTTTAAATTGCATTTAATCTTTGTCCTCAAGGATCATTTGTATATTTCTATAAATACTTTGATATATTATATATACGTGAAATTGCTACTATCATTAATTGTTTACTTGATTACATGGTTGCTAAGTCGAGTCTATTGTTAGTGTATATACTTTTAGGACGATTGGATTCATGGTAGTTTTTATTATATGGAGAAATGACGAAGAAAGTTAATTCATCACCCCCATACATGTCTAATATGCTCCATGTTTATGATCTTCTCATTCGGTCACTAGTTTAGTTTTTATTTAGTGAGTAATTACAACTCAGTGTAAAGGTGCCGTTATAAACCTCGAGTCATGTATATTTATTTTATTTTCAGCAGATGGCATGGCAAAAGTGTATATAAAAAAGAAAATAAAGAGAGAAAAAAAGAAAAAAAATCAAAAAAATATAAAAAAGCAAGAAAAAAAGTTAGAATATGCAGGCTGCCATCTTGCTTTTGTTTATGTCAAGAAAGAGTCAAGAAAAGAAAAAGAAAAAGTTTGATGTATAGTTGTGTATATTTGTCCTAGTTTTTGTCGAGTCTTGGCTTAACAACGCCTTTAACATGTATTCTTATAGATAATTAGCTTGCCACCAGTTAAATTTCTCCCATTATCCCTAACCGTGTCTCCTTTACCCTACACCTTACATTACAACCCTTTAAAAGACCTATTTGATAGTAATTCCTAGGTGCTTACGCCAAAGTGGTGGAGGTTTTGATCCTTTAACAAGGTTATGGTAATCTATATACTATGACAGGTAGTGAGTGTTTATTTTTCTCGTTTCCTATATTGTTATAATTCATTATTACACCGAGTGAAAGATAGAATCCAAACACTTATATGAGGTGCTAGTATATAATTTATGTGCTTTTAATTACAAGGTTGAACCGGTTGTGCCATAAACTATCTTTATTTAGTAGGTTAAATGCCTCCGACTTTGCTATTTACTACTAACAATACCTATTATCTTGAGGACAAACAAATCTTTAAGTGTTAGGATATTTCATGAGGTTCATTTATACACTTTTTATGAAGCCATTTAAACCCCCACCCCCCAAAAATCATGCAAAATATGCTAAATGATTGTACTTAAATCGATCTTTTTTTGATATTTTTAGCATTTTGGAGGAAAAGCAATGACTTGGGCTTAATCCGGGAGAAACTGGACAAAAATCACAACACTTCAAGATTGCAGACTTCCATTTTGATGCCTTTAGCAAAAGTGCCCAGAAAGTGGAATTTTTAATTAAAGTTGTGACTTCTCAGGTCGTAGCGACGGCATCAAAAATTACTCTAGGCGGCGTCAGGAATGAATAGCGACGATGTCAACCCAAAGTGTGACGGCGTCACAATAACCGACAAAGAGAAGCCCATGGAAGATTCGGCGGGCTGACGGCATCAGGAAACCCTAGTGACGCCATCAGGACCAATTTTCTATATATACAAACCTTATTTTTCATATTTTGTGATGGAAAACGGGAGGAAACTTAGGAGAATTGTTTTGCTGATACCTTGGTCGATTTTTAGGGTTTTTAAACCCTTTTGTACTCATTGTTACTCCATGTTCAATTGAAGTGAAGTTCCTTTACCCTTTTAATCATTCAATATGTCTATATGTTGTTTAATTAATCGTTTCTTTTGCTTTCAATTAACCAGCTTGGCTAAATTTATATTGTGTTTAGCTTTATGATTGCATGAAACTTAGTTGTTAATCTCTGTTAGGATTAAAAGCCTTTTTGAAGTTACTGTTGTTAAGTTAATGTTGCTGGTGTATAAGTTACTAATGCTTAAAGATTAAGACTGCTGAAAGAGTTTTTACTGTCAAAGAAAGGATAAAGACAGAAGAAAGGATAAAGAGGTTTTTGAACACAAATCAAACACAAAAACTAAACACACCACTCTATGGCTCTTGATACCAATTGTAGAATACTAGTAAACTTATGATCAAACCAAGAACAAGAGTGAAATGTGGGTTGTGATGTTAGAGATAGAAATGATGGAAAAATGGATGAAATGTATTATGAGAATATAGAAAAATGGATCAACCAACCCTCTCCAAGGCTAAGAGAGGGACTTATATAGGTCCTATGGAGGCCGGCCATGGGCTAAGTTGGGCCTCCCATGGGCCTTGGGCCGGACTAGATTACAAATCTAATCATTATACTAACTACGAGCTAAGACCTGTTACAACTTGGAAGTGACCGACACTTTTCGTGTTTCCAATATATAACTAAACCTTAAACAAGTTTAAGGAATTCGATCTATTGAAGTGGGATCAATAAGTGGTATCAGAGCTTGTTAAGAAGCTTTGAAAGAGAAGAACCTATTTTTATACACAAGATCTTTTTTTTAAAGATATGGATTAAGATTTTGCACACATGGTGGCTGCATCTAAAGTTCCCATGCTCAAACCTGGTTAGTATGAGATCTGGGGATGAGGATTGAACAATATATCCAGATGATAGACTATGCACTGTAGGAAGTCATAGAGAATGGTGCAACCTTGCCGAAAACAACAACTGTGGAAGGTGTTGTGATAGTGATGCATATTACAACTGCTAAAGAAAAGACTCAGAGAAGATTAGAGATGTAAGCTAGAAGTACTTTAATGATGGGCATTCCCAATGAACATCAGTTAAAGTTTAACTCTATAAAGGATGCTAAGAAGTTGCTGGAAGCTGATGAAAAGAGATTTGGTAGGAATGCAGCTACAGGAAAGACTCAAAGGAATCTATTAAAGCAGCAATATGAAAACTTCACTGCTCTAAGCTCAGAGATGTTTGATCAAACTTTTGATGGCTTTAAAAGCTTGTGAGTCAGTTGGAGCTTTTGGATGAAAAGCTTTAACAAGAAGATGTTAATCAAAAGTTATTAAGAAGTTTGTCACATGAGTGGAACACACATGTTGTTGTATGGAGGAATAAAGCTGATTTGGATACAATGAGCATGGATGATCTCTACAACAACCTCAAGGTATACGAACTAGAAGTTAAAGAGATGTCTAGCTCAAGTTCAAGCACACAGAACATGGATTTTGTGTCCTCTTCAAATAACAACACTAGCAGCACTAATGGAGCAGTTAATAATGCTCATGAAGTTTCTACTGTTAGCACTCAAGTTAATGTTGCAAACTCTACAAATATTAATAACTTGAGTGATGCTGTTATTTGTGCATTCTTTGCTAGTCAACCAAATAGTCCTCAACTTGTACATGAGGACTTGCAACAAATTCATCTAGATGACATGGAAGAGATGGATTTGAGATGGTAAATGGCCATGTTGACTATGAGGGCAAGAAGGTTTTTGAAGAATACAGGAAAGAAGCTTACTGTTAATGGCAATGAGACTATTGGTTTTGATAAGTCCAAAGTGAAGTGCTATAACTGCCACAAGAGGGGACATTTTGCTAGGGAGTGTAAAGCTTCAAGAAATCAAGATAACAAGAATAAGGAAAGCTCAAGAAGGAGTGTGCCTGTAGAAATATCTACTTCCACAGCTTTGGTGTCATGTGATGGTGTTGGTGGATATGACTGGAGTGATAAGGCAGATGAAGGGCCTAATTATGTACTCATGGCTTTCTCATCTGACTCAGAGGTATCTAATGATTATATTTGTTCAAAATCTTGTTTGGAAACTGTTGAACTTCTTAAATCTTAAAATGATCAACTATTAAAAGATTTAAAGAAATCTAAGTTAATGGTTCTAGGTTATAAGACAGGGTTAGAGTCAGTGGAAGAAAAACTTGAAGTCTATAAAGTGAATGAGTCTATTTATTTACAAGATATTAAGGGCTTAAAATTTGAAATTCATATAGGAGAAATAACTATTAGAGAGCTTAGGAAGAAGATTGAAACAGTTTAAAAAGAAAAAGATGGCATTCAACTTAATGTAGATAAATTTGAACATGCATCTAAAAGTTTAAACAAGCTCATAGAGTGTCAGATAGTTGACAATTGCAAGAAAGGCTTAGGCTATGAAAATTATAATGCAGTTCCACCTCCCTACATAGGAAATTTCATGCCTCCAACACCTGACTTGTCTTTTAATGGTTTAGATGAGTTTATTAATGAGCCTGTAGTTGAGAACAGTAAAGCTATGTCTAGTAAAGAAGAACCTAAGATAGTTAGGAAGAATGGTGATGCCCCAATTATTGAAGAATGGGTGTCAGATGATGAGGAAGAGGATGTGTCTCAGCCGAAAATTGAAAAGAATTTAGTTAGGCCTTGTATTGTTAAGAAAGAGTTTGTCAAATCTAAACAACAAAAAAAAACTACTAGGAAAACTATTAAACAAGTTGAGCAACATAGGCAAAACACTCACAGTCCAAGAGGCAATAAAAGAAATTGGAACAGTATGATGTCTCAAAAACTAGGAAGCAATTTTGAGACCTTTAATAAGGCCTGTTATGTGTGTGGAAGCTTTTATCATTTGCAGGTTGATTGCAATTACCATAAAAAACAATTTCAAAATCAAAGGATGGTAAACCTGTTTGGAACAATGCTCAAAGGGTGAATCATCAAAAATTTGGTAAAAAGACTCACCCCTATGCTAAAAAGAACTTAGTTCCAAGAGCAGTACTAATGAAGTCTGGTTTAGTATCAATTAATACTGCTAGACAAAATATTTCAAAAACAACAGTATTGGTTAATACTGTTAGACAAGTTAATACTGTTAGACAAGTTAATACTGCTCACTCAAAAACAACAGTGAATGCTGCTAGACCAATGTCATATCTTTCTAAAACAACATAGTTAATTGTTAAGAGGCCCATTCATAAGAACACAGTATATAAATATAAATATAAATATATAAGGATAATATCAATTAAAGAATAGTGAGAAGAATTCCAAGAGAGTTTTAAAAGATTACTTTTAACCAAAGTAAAATCCAAAACCCTCCCGAGTCGTATCCCGACGAGGTGTGAATTAAAAATCGTGGTTAAGTTCGTGATCGAGTGATTGAATAATCAATATTTTGATTTGGATTCTATTCCTACTAATAAAATGCAAAAACAAGTAAAGGCAAGCTAAAAACGAAAGCAATGAAGGTTAAAACATAAAAACGATAACGTGATCCTTAACCCGAGCCTTAAAAACCTAAATTTTAAAATTTTAACCCTAAAAATGCCAATTTAATTTTTAACAGTCCTAAATGATTAAAAATAATTTTAGAAAAAAGAATTATATTTTTTTGAATTTTATTTAATTTATTATGAATTAAAATCAGATTTACTCTAAAAATATTATGAAAAATATTAAACTAATTTGGAAAAATCTGAAAAAATCCATGAAAAGTGCTTTGAACAGTTAAGAACCTAAGAAAAATAAAATAAGCTAACCGGCTTATCTTAATAAGCTGGAATTAAGCCCAAAAGGGTTGCTAGCTTAAAAGGGGAAAAACCTTTTAATTACCAAATGCCCCAAGGATCTTATGAAAAAGACCCAAGGGCGCAGATGGTAAAGTGTGGGTGTGTTAAAGTGTTGGTTATGAAAAGGGGGAGGTCACAGGTTCAAACCATGTGGCTTCCTTTTTTGAAAAACTTTTTTTATTTCTTTTTAAAAAGCTAAAATATAAGCAAAAATAACAAACTTTAAAAAATGAGCTTTTTACAAAACCTACGAATAAGCTAGAAATAAGCACTTTGAAAATGACAGTTTTGGTTTTTAGGCTTTGACATAACTAGCTAAAACTATTTGGACTTAAGGACTCAAAAAGCAATTAGAAACAAAAATAAGCTGAAACAGATAATGAGCTACACTTAATAAGCATAAAAGATTAAAAATAAGCACAACAAATAAGCTGAAAAACTGCTAAAACCACTCAGACAGTTAACTTAAAAAGGGACTTAAAGGACATTTTGACAGATTTTTAGCTAAGGTTTAAGACCTAATAAGCACTAAAACAGACTTTAAGCTGAAAACAGATAAACATATAAACCTAATAAGCACTTCTAACTAAAAAAAGCAAACAAAAGAATCTAAAAAGCACTAAAAGGGGTACTAATACAAAAGACTCAAAAACAATTTAAAGGACTAAGACCAAAGTTTAAGGGACTAAGACCAAAGTTTAAGCTAACTATTTAAGGCTAATAAGCAAATGAAATGAGCTACAAAATGGAAACAAAATAAAATCTATACTCTACTAACTCAAATGAGCTAAAAATAAGCAAAAAGAATAAGAAATAAGCTAGAAAAGAGGAAATGAAATTGGTAGACACACTACAATTTTTTTTGGCTTTTTGAGATGAAAGACAAATTTCAACTTAACTTTTAAGACTCAATAAGCTAAAATTAAAGACTATAAGATAAAAACAGTTAAAGACCTTAACTTTAAGAACATTTAAAAACTAAAATTAAGCAAATAAGTAAAAGAATTAAGCTAGAAAAAGAAGAATGAAAAAGGACAGGCTACTCTACTTTGTTTTTGGTCTTTTCTATTTAAAATGGCTACTGCAGCCTAAGATTTAAGGACTAAAAATGATTTTGGCAATCATGAAACAGATTTAGTCTAGACTATAATAAGCTCTAAACAATCAACATTACTCAACATTAAGCTAACTTAAATCCACTAATGATCTGCAAATAGAGACACTTAAGGCCAAACAATTTCTAGCTTCTCTTGGCTGAATTTAGGCTAAAAGCTTAATAGGCAATGCCACACCTTCAAAACAGGTACAAAAGATGTCTTTGAAATTCATTTTAAGCATAAAAACCACAACTCAAATACATTTTTAAGAAATTACCACAAATAAGCTGTTTAGGACAACTTTTGAACTAGAAGACTTAAATTTTTGAGAAAACTAACTTAAAACTAAACAAATCTTATCTAAAACTTGCTAAAATTTGATTATAGACTAGATTAAAGCTTGTGAAAAATGATTTGAACATCAAAATCAACCTCAGCAGTCTTAACTATTGTTAAGACTGCTTGTCCCAAACACCCCTTTAAATCTTAGATTCCTACTTAAAAGCCAAAATAGAACCCAAAAGGCTGATATTGATGAAAACAGATGAAGTTTCAAGCATTCTAAAGACAACTAAGCAATAACTTTAGAAAAATAAGAACTTTTAATAAGCTAAACTTAATAAGCTATTTGGATTATTTTAAGACAGTTTTAAATCAAAACAAAATAAAAGCTAAAAACAAATAGTTAAAAGCCTTAAACTAGATGAGATACGCAATAAGAAGACAGATTAAACAAAGATTAAGCAAAAATAAGCACTAAATAAGTAGATATAAGCAAACAGTAACATAAGCAAAAAATGAAAAATGAAAACTTACAAGGCCCTTTGCTTAAAGCTTGTTTAAAAACAAGCTAGTAAAACCCATAAGCCCATCATTTTTTGGCTTATCTTCCACAAGAGCTTTTGGTAATTTTTAAGTGATTTTGATATGAAAGCTTAGATAAGCTTACCTAAGATACACAGGAATATAAGAGAGCTTATATGAGCTTGTTTAAATTGACTTTTAAGATAACAAATGAGCTTTTAATAGAATTGAAAGATGATTAAACTTAAAATAGAATTTTCATTAAAACTTATTAAAAGAGTACATTGCTTGAAAATAAAAATACAATAAGTTAAATAAGCTGGTAAATAAGCTAAAAATTAAAGCTACACCCTCCCCTACATTAAAACTACTCCCCCAAAACAATGATAATCGAATCCTATTTATATAAAAACCTTATGCACAGGGGTGTGCTAGTTGTGTTTCGTGTGTGAGGAGGATTGAACCCTTTATCCTGGCCTTTCAATCTTTCTTTCTTTCTAAGCTTTTGACTCCTAGCCCTTGATTTGATTATGTCTAATCAACCTTCATAGGATTGCCATCGTGGCTTGTCCTATTCATGGAGTAATAGGTTAAATTGGTGTTGTTTGATTGTGGGGAAGAAGTTAAAAGTGTTTGTCTGTTAGCAGGGTACGATTGTCAGGGGTGCGGGAATAGTGACTATGGCGGGAAATGGTTTTAGTGTTTAATTTGGTAACGAGGTAGGAAAAAGGACTAACAGTGTTAGGGGTGAAAGGGTAAAAGGGACTAATGTTGTAAATTGATAAGGACTAACTATGTTAGTCCCTGAGGACTAACTGTGAAAGGGTTTAAAAGGGTATAGGCTAACGGGCTGTTAAGGTTGTTTTGGGCCTTAGTTAAAATGGATTGGGCCAGATTTTGTAATTAAAGGGTTTGGGCTTTTAATTGAATAAATAAGCTTAATAGGCTGACTCGGCCCATTAACTTGGGTACGGGTTGGCCAAATAAGATGTTTATGTCTTTGGCTTCAGTTTTTTTGCGCTCTTTCCAACTTCGTGCTCTGTTTTGTAGGTTTTGGCTTTGTTTTTGTCCTTTAGTGAATATCTGATACCTGCACAGCACAAATAGCAAAACACACATATATTTGGCATTTTATGTCCGTTTTTGGTCCTTTTAGGCTCGTTTTTATAAGTAAAATGTATGTGTAATTAAGCACATACCAAAATCCCCCATACTAAGATATTGCCGTGTCCTCACGCAATGCTATAAGTAAACACTTTAGAAGACTAAAAATCTCAATCCCCCTCGGCTAATTACCTCGAAAAGTAGCTAAGTGTTCATCAAGAGGAATTAAAGAATCATTAGCTTTGAAAAGCCCTGTTTTGACCATTTTTATAAATCTACACTAACTATTACACATATATTTTATATTTTTTTCTTTTTCTTTTTCTAACTAGAATGTTTGGACTTTCGTTATTTCATAACCTTTAGGGTCATAGAATAAGAAGCACTTCAATCCTAAAGTGCCCAAAAAGGATAAATTCATTGTTCCTGACTTTTCACTTGTTCCAAACCAAGCTTAAAAATGAAATCACCGTTAAATATAAGTTAAGATGCTAACACTACTCATACTTGTAACTTGTGAAACTTTTCACTCCCGACAATTATTATATATTATGTGAATGTGCTTATTTCGAATTTCAACCATGGATCAACCTCTTTAAGAAAATTGTAATATTTCTATGCTTCACGTTCCACCCAAGAATTATGATTTTAAAGGCGAGATCATTACATATAGCAACTTTCTTCTCGACACATCCCAGCCGAGACCGGCTTAGGTGACTAGGCTTTTGACACCCCACATAGAATAGTATCGGAACTCACGGACCTTCGGTTTCAAAAACTCTTAGGCTTCCCGTTAAATAAACAATTCATTTAGAAAAATCACAAGTTAAAATGAAATAGTCTTAGTTCAAAAGCATATTTAAATTTAAGAAAAAGAGATTTTCCCTATATTTATTAAATCACATATATTACACTTAATATAATTATACATCCTTTAAACTAAGGAAATCCTCGACCTTTTAGAAGGCTGCAACATCGGTTGTGAGCCGGCAAGATGCAGTAAACTTTTATTAGCCCACAGTTATTATTATTATTATTATTACTTCATTTTTCAAAAAAAAATTTTGCATTTTATATTACCACGATATACAAAAAAATTCTTTTTAGAAAATTTAAGTATAAATTTGAACTAAGAGTAAATAAATTATTGTTATCGACTATACTTCAAAAATCGTTGATTTAAGTTTAATTTTTGAGAAGAACACGTATTATTAGTCTGGTTATAAGCTTATGAGAGAAAAAGCCACAAATTACACTTATGAGCTCTTAAGATTTCCATCTAATCCTTATTTAGCATCTAACTCATAATTAACTCTATCATTTCTCGTTCTTCGTAAATTTAAAATCTTTAATAAAAAGATCCGCGAATGCTTAGTCAAGTTTATAACGGTTAAGGGACACAACTAAGAGCTCAACACGCTCGATCGAGTCAAAACTTATTTTTATTCTACCCAGCAGGAAAGTCAAATGTTAATCCCACGCCTTGATTGATTCTTTACGTTGTAAAGTGTTTGTTACCTTGGATGAATCCAAAATAACAATGGTTGAGACTT
>BQNB010056214.1:22458-38756 GCA_026074375.1 Tanacetum coccineum | reverse complement strand
AATTTTGGGAGATGGAGGAACCTCAGTAGATGGCCCCGCAGGGATAGGGCAGGTCTGAGCAAAGGTAGTAGCAAGGGCAGTTGTCACAGTTACATCCGCGGAAGAGCTCGCTTCACCAGTCAAAACTCTAGAACACAAGGGCTCAACCAACGGCCGAATAGAATCCGTAAGAGACAAACGGCGAGCAGTCGCATCCCCTCTTTGCCGTTGAACATGATTATGCGCCACTTCAAGGGAAAAGGCCAAAGAAGTTTCACCAATAACTACCTGATCCTCCAATCGGTGAATTGGAATCATGAGCTCGTCAAGTAAAGGTTGCGGTGGGCGGGCTTTAGAAGTTTCAACGGTTGGGCTTTCCAAACGAAGAAGATCCATAATGTCCGCCATACTAGCATACTTATGGGCCTCTAACTGCGCAAGAAGTGGAAAACTCACACTTTGAAGAGCATTAACGGCAGCAACGTAATCACTCTCAGCGGAAGGGTTATACGTGGCAACATCCGTAATACTCCTTCCGGCCACTCCATGTTCGATACCTACCGCTAACCCATCCTGCATGCCTTTGTCGATAGCACGACCTATGGCCTCGCCCATAGCGGATAAGTACTCAGGTAAGGAGAGGCACTTTGATAATACAAGTTTTAGCCTGCGATTGAGAAGCCACCTCCGTCCGGCTATAGTGGTAAGATAACGAGGATAAAACTCAGCATCCATATGGAGGGCCATTTCCATGAGGTCAGAATCTATAGCCAGTGACGGAGCCAGTAGGGGGGCTGGAGGGTGCTCGGCCCCCCCTAACCGGCCCAACTAGCCCTATGTGTGAGCCACCTATGGAACCTGTCGCATGCGACTGAAGCCGATGAGCTGAAACTTTCTTTGAAAATCTCTGATTGTTTAAAAGCGCTACACATAGTATGGAGTAAAAGAGTGAAAATGTGTTTTTTTGATTAGTTTGAAGAGAATAAAGGAGATGGGAAGGTTGGAGATGATTAGGTAGGAATGTCAAATGTAGAAGATGATGAACAGTAAACCATGGTTGTTTTTAGCTAGTTAAGTTTGTCCTTTAATAGAAATAGTATCATATTAGATTTGTACTATTTATTATTTTTGTTCAGCAAAGCAAATGGTTGGTAGTAAAAATAATCAAATAAATCATCTCACTTGAAAATATTTTAATTGAAACGTGTAGTGGGGCTTTTTTGGTTTATTCAATTTATTTACATAAATTAAGTATTGGTTTATCTAAAAGAGTTATAGTTGTGAAAACGTCATGAACATCTAAGTGCCCGTTTGGTTTGTAAATGGGTTTAGGATTAAGATTAGGATTTAAATTTAGATTTAGATTTGGATTTGGTTTTGAATTAAATGAAGAAAGAGAAAAAATTTATATAAAAAATATAACATAATACTCTACTTCTTTTTAAAATAAATTTTTGTGTAAAATAAATTTTTTTCCATGGCTCCAAACAACCCACGTCACTTCTTTTTAAAAAACTTACAGTATCTTTTCTAAATCCAGCCATGTTACTCTACTTTGCTAGAATCCCATTTATTTTCTTTCTTGTGGGCCATCTCCAATCCATCCTACACACCAAACATAATTATTTAGTCCCAACCCAAATCTTTGGGCTGAACCCAGTCTACCAAACGCACCCTAAGTTTATTAACGATTCGTATGATTTATGGTTATTTTACGCTATGTTTAATTGTGTTACTACAAAAAAAATCATTGTACCCGTATGACTAACGACTCAAACTTTAATACAATTTGTAAAAACACGAATCGTATGTCATTATCGGGAAAAAAATTTGAGCCCCCCTTAATATAAATTCCTGGCTCCGTCCCTGAGTGTATTCCTTACGTCTATACAGAACCACAAATGCTTCCAGTAACATCTTTCAAAATATTTAAGGGTGTGGTGAGTCATGATCGATACAATCAATCGTTTGTTTAAGTTTTCCATCTTATTTGGTACCACTTGCTGTGAATGTCATCTAGCATTTAGTATTATATAATAAAGGAAAAAAAATGTTTTTTTGGCTCCATATCCAAAATAGTATTTGAGCATACGTTTGTTTGATTTGGCATACTACCAAATCTGAATTAAAAAAGTAACAATATTCTAAACTTGAAACATAAAAAAATAAAAAGAAGGTGTGTGCATGCATGTTGGTGTTGTTGAGGAATTTCAGCCTCAAAAATATCCTGAGGTGATAGATATGTCTATATATAGCCTTCTACTTGCATAGTTTATCATTATCCGGTTTTGATATTTAGATTTCTAGTTACATTTACAAGCCTCAATGAAGGATGTATAACTTATCAAACTGCGTTGCTATGCAGTTGGGAACAATGTTTTGAAACCCGGTTCGACCCGGCCGGGTCAACCGGTTGAACCGGTTCCGGTCGAAAAAACGGGTCAAATTAAACCGGGTTTCATATTTTCGAAACCCGGTTTGACCCGCCGGGTTTAAGCTGACCCGGGTCAACCCGGTTCTCGAGACCCGGTTTGACCCGGCCGGGTTTTGGTTTTTTCATGTTTTTTTTATAAAATAAAGTAATGTTTTTTATATATATTGCAACGTAATTTATTGTGTTCACATGTTATAATTTTTGAAGAAAATCGTGGTTTTAGGCTAAATATAAGGTATATTCATAATTTATATATATAATTTTTTGTATTATTGCAAATATTATTATTTTTTATTTTTTTTTTTTAAAACCGGGTTGACCCGGCGGGCCAACCGGTTGAACCGGTAACCCGGTGACCCGGTGACTCGACCGGGTCAATTAGAGACCCGGTTTTCAAAACATTGGTTGGGAATATTAGCCCTGGTAAAAGATATTTGATCTTATATGGTTCAACAGTTGAACCATTTAATAAATGGATAAGTACGGTTTATTATAAATGTTGAAACAAAATGTCAAGAGTCAAGACTATGGTATTTGAAAAACCGCTCCCGGTATGATATCTGAATTACATTTTGTACCCTTAGTGTTATTAAACATAAAAAATCGACCCTCAAAGACAAAATGAGCATAACACCACCATTTATACACTTAGGTCAAAAATCAAAATAGCACTGTAAAAATATCTGCTTAGAAAGTGGAAAAAAAGTGTTTCAGGTCAACACAACCCATATTGACCCATCCATTTTTGCCATACAGACGATTCATCTTTAACTAATTATTCCTATAAAAAAAATGGAGTTTAGAAATTCAGTTTGTTCAGAAGCACTTTAACCCTACTGATCAATGACAGTTTTAAAAATGTAGTGGATTGCGACAGTGAAGAGATGCAAAACGAAAATGAATAGATCCAAGGCTTTTTTACAATCTGTCGGCGATGAAGGACGAAGATGATAAGATAGATACAATATGCTTAAAAGAGGGGTGACGTGCATGTCACTCATCTAAATCTAGTTCATTCTTACATCTTAGATAACGAATAAATATAGAGTATTAATTGATACTCTCTTTGCATTAAAAATAATGCAGTGTTACTTGACATAGTATACAAGTTTGATTAATACCAAAACGCCTAAAATGTCCACAAATATAATATACGAGACTCGTGCACATAAATAAAGCAGTCAATATTAAGTGAATATCACTAAGGGACAGAAAAGTAAATATTTGCGAAACATTTTCCATAAAAAGGAAACCTTCTAATTCTTATTATCCCGCTGTGTTTAGTTGCTAGGTTTTCCAGAAAAGTTTTTTAAGAAACACAAAGAAAACAGAAAACATGTTCAAAATGAGTATTTTTTGAAATTTCTTTACTGAAAACAGAAAACCTGTTTTCTCCTATTATAACTATGATTTAGAGAACTTGAATTTAGAGTTCTTCAATTTTCTAAAGATTCTCTAGAAAAAGAAGAGTTACTCTATTCTCAAGGAAACTAGAGAATGAAAATTAAGAAAAATTTTCTACAACTAAACATTGTGTATGAACTATGAAGTATGAACCTCGTACACGAACTTGGCAAATAAGTCAGCAGGGCCTAAATCTTACGAATAAACAGACTAATAGCCCTTGGTAATTGCTTGGTTGGCTCATCTTGACCCCGCTTGGCTCTAAATGGCTCCAAGAGCCCCTGCCACAAGGATAGATAGTGCAAGTACATTTCTAAAAGTATTATAGAGAAAATAACTAATAGCCCTTGAAATTTGGTTGGTTGGCTCTACAAACTTAAGTCACAAGTCAGGTGGAGCCACAAAATTTTCAAAGCAGGTTCAGCTTATATTAAAGTTTTTCCTAGCTGATTCATCCCAGGAACTATACTAAATCTATAATAAAATCTTTAATACGTAGACGAACAACCAAGTCTTCAACACTCATCTCCTTTCGCTTATACTTCAAGTAGTTTTTGAATTCTACCCAGCTTGGAGGTAACTTTTCAATAATAGCAGCAACTTGAAAAGTTTCACTCAAAGTCATTCCCTCAGCATGAATATCGTGCAGCAAAACTTGCAGATCTTGAACCTGACTGACCACGCTCTTTGAATCAACCATCTTGTAATCCAAAAACCGAGCTACCACGAATTTCTTTGTACCAGCATCTTCTGTCTTGTACTTGCGTTCCAATGACTCCCATAATTCTTTGGCAGTCGTGGTCTTGCAGTACACATTATACAAAGGATCTATCAAACCATTCAGAACATAATTGTGACACAAGAAGTCTGAATGTTTCCATGCTTCCACAGCTTGCACAGCCTGTGCATTAGAGGATTGACCTTCGGCAGGAGGTTCAACCTGAGGTGCAGTTTCTTTCAAGAACCGCGCAAGGCCTAAGGTGGTGAGATAGAAGAACATCTTCTGTTGCCACCTCTTAAAATTCTGACCATTGAATTTTTCTGGTTTCTCAGCATGATTAGCCACTGCGTTGGTAACCGGCGCACCGGTTGTGTTCACAACAGTTGGAGGAGTTTGAGTGTTAGTCATCCTGAAAGATTAACACAAACAGTTAAACAACTGTAATCACTCGGTATCCGCTTGTACCGGATCTGCTTCAAAGAAACTCAGTCTTGGTTTCAATGAATAAAATAGATCAGTTTATACTAAATCAAAGCTTGGTTTAAATACGCAAACTGATTCGAAAATTATTATCGATCTATAAAACTGCAATTAAATCTGTTTTGTAAAACTGATTTCCAACGAAACTCTATCTAGGTTTCGACAGAAATAGTTTATAAGAAAACTTGTTAACAATATTATATAAAAATTAAAAGCGTTTTAATTCTGTGTAAACAGAATCTGTTTTAAGACTGTTGGGAAACCTGCATACTTTTAATAGCGTAAATCTAATAACATTAACAAGTAAATAAATCGAAAGAATGAACAGATAAATAAAGCAGTAAAAGAACGAGGCTCGTGTTTAACACGATTCCCTTAAAACAGATTCGCCGTCTGTTTCCCAGGGTACAACGTCCAAAGCTGTTGTACAGCCGGACTAGACAATCTGACCTGAAAGATTACGGAAAGGTCGAGTGATTCTGAGCGATGGAAAAGGCTGCGAACTGGCGGCTCAATTTTCTGGTATTGGAGTATTGCGTTTCTGTGTATCGAAAACTGAATGAGAGGCCTTCATTTTATAGTTAAACCCTAGCTTAGTTATCAAGCCAATGTGGGTGCTATAAATCAGCCGAGTTGATATATTCAACCTTTTGAATTTATCAAATAAACTTCTTTGGAATATTCTGGAACCTTATCAAAACTGGCAGCAAAAAGATAGGCGCGTAGGTGAACCACCGGAGCTGCATTCGTGTCCGCAGGTCGCGCGGGCTCGCATGAGTGGGGGGGGGGGGAGGACGGGGATGGGGGGGGGGGGGGGGGGGGGGGGGGAGTTCAGTGGAACCGAACCACTCTTGGCCCAGAAATCCATTTTTTGCACCCCCCCCCCCCCGCGCGTAGACGTGGGAGCATAAACCCCACAAAGGAATTTACAAGCAACTACCAAGGTTTCATTATAAACCCAATCCCACTTCACACTTTGGGCGATGTGGGATAGTTCCAGATTCGTGTTCCACGTGCCTCACTTTGAGTCACGATATCTCATTCATCTCTACTCCATTTTGGACATAGTTTGGCTCGTTGCGAAGCTCTCTTCGAGGAGAACGCAAAGCCCCAAACATCTATTATTATATATAACATCTACATATATTAAATGTTGTCCAAAGTTAGCAAAAACTCATATTTGCTATACCATATTTTCCAACAATCCCCCACATGAATGGAGATCGGTCAAAAACACCCGAAAATTTCGGCAAAATTTCTGCGGTTAAGTCCTGCATAGGATAGGTAGGTGTGACCCTTTGAACCTTCCCTTGTGAGATGCACTTAGTCTCCTAGGTCTGAGTAGACGCGATGTCCTTGAACTCAACACCCGTTTATGTAGACGACAATACATACTCACACAGGACTCTCCCTGACCTTGTCAAGTCCTCATAGTCGTGCCCGTCATGGTCATGAGCACTAGCCTGGTTCTGCAAGAGCTCTTAGGAATTGCGCCCCCACAATTCCCTTCGAAGCGACCCCACTTCTCTCTCACATAGGTGATTTCATCTTGAATCATTAGAAACATATACTTTCAGATTTCATCTTGAATCTTTATGCTTTATGATTTCATCCTGAACCATTAAAGCCATATGTTTGACCTCTCAACAAGTCACATTGTTATAGGAATGGGCTAGGAGGTTACAAGATAAGTAACTCCCCCACATTGACGTGACTTCCCCCACATTTCTATGATTAGGTTGTCCTATTGAACCTAGATCTTGGGATCTCCAGTCAACTAGGTTAGGTTTTCCTTCATAGAAACTCATTCCTTCAAGGGCTTTAGTCCCATTCCTTTAGACGACTTACTAACTAACTCTCTGCTTAAGCCTTTTGTAAACGGATCCGCGATGTTATCCTTTGACGCCACATAGTCAATTGAGATAACTCCAGTTGAGAGTAGTTGTCGTATCGAGTTATGTCGACGACGGATATGTCTGGACTTTCCATTATACATTGTACTTTTAGCTCTTCCCATGGCCGATTTACTGTCACAATGTATACTAATGGCCGTTACCGGTTTAGGCCACCTTGGTATGTCCTCTACGAATTGACGTAGCCATTCCGCCTCTTCTCCGCATTTATCTAGCGCGATAAATTCTGATTCCATCGTGGACTTAGCTATAACAGTTTGCTTGGAAGACTTCCAAGATATAGCGGCCCCTTCTAGTGTAAACACATATCCACTAGTCAATCTATAATCCTTTATGTCAGATATCCAATTTGCATCATTGTATCCTTCGATAACAGTTGGATGTCTGTCATAATGCAGTCCATAATTGCGATTGTATCTCAAATAATGAAGTACCCCCGTTATAGCTTTCCAATGTGCATAACTTGGATTACTAGTATACCTACTTAGCCTACTAACTACATATGCTAAGTCGGGTCGGGTACCTGTCATCAAGTACATTAACATACCAATAATCCTTGAATACTCTAATTAGGCAACACCTAAGCCTCTATTTTTAGATAGATGCATACTGATGTCAATCGGAGTTCTAGCTTGGCCGGAATCCCTCGCATTATGAGTATTAAGAATTTTGTCCACGTAATATGCTTGACTTAACACAAGTTCATTCTGAGTTCGTATGATCTTTATTCCAAGGATCACATCAGCAAAACCCATATCCTTCATGTCAAAATTTGATTTTAGCATGTCTTTAGTAGATTTGATCATCTTGTCGTTGCTGCCAAAAATAAGCATATCATCAACATATAAGCACAAAATTACATATTCACTACTTTTGTCCTTCACATAAACACACTTGTCGCATTCATTAATTTTGAATCCACTCTCTAACATGGTGTGGTCAAATTTTTGATGCCACTCGTGTTGGGAGCTTGCTTTTAAGCCATACAACGACTTAACAAGTCTACAACACCTTGCCCTCCTTTACCGGAGCTAATGTAAAACCCTCAGGTTGGTTCATAAAATTTCTTCTTCTACATCTCCATTTATATAGAAAAGCCGTTTTTCACATCCATTTGGTTGAATTTTCCAATTTCTTTAAAGCGGACAATAGCAATTATCATTCTAAACGATGTTATTTCCGCGTAACCGCGAAATAAGTACTAAAGGAGTCTAGACCTCACGGTTGTCTAAACCCTTTGGATTACCACTCTGTTTTAGATTTTCAACGTACCACAGCTTTCATCATCTTCTTGAAGATCCATTTATTAGTCCTGTGGTATTTTTACAATCCAGGAGGTAAATCCAAGAGCTCCACGATTGTTTTGTAAAATAGAATTCTATTTCACTTTTGATAGGCTTCTCCTCGCATTTTGCCCTTCCGAGGAAGTTATTGCTTTCCGGTAAAAATGTATGGCGGTTAATTTTCTACATAAAAGAAACAAAAACGGGTCCAAACGATTGTCTCGTTTCTTGCCCTAATGCTTCTTCTTGGGTTCACTTCTTCTCCATCGGGTTGATCTTGTCTCTCATCTGGAGATCAATTATCATTTCTTTGTCCTCTTATCTGGACAACTTTGTCATCTAATCTAGATAGCTCCCAGTTCCCTTTGATAAACAGGAAATATATTTTTCAAAGAAAGAAGCATTCTCCTTCCTGATTCCATTATTGTATCCTTTTGGATATCTGGATTTCGATTCATGAACAATGAAACGTACAAGCATGCTTTTTCTTAGCATATCCAATGAATATACAATCCACAATTTAGGTCCAATCTTTTTGGCCTTGGGAGTTGGCACAGCTACCTTGGCTAAACAACCCCACACTCGTAAGTATTGATATGATGGTTTTCTTCCCATCCATAATTCATAAGGAGTCTCTTCCTTTTCTTTACGAGGTTTCGTCTTTAAAAGATAAGTACCGTCAAATGGCTTTCCCCCCCACATGTCCTGGCTCATGCCAGAAACGATCAACATGGCAGTAACCATTTCTTTCAAGTTACGTTCTTCCTTTCGGCAATAACCAGTTTTGCTAGATGTGAATAGGGATGCCAGTGAAACACTGTCTAATTCCATGTTCGCACAAAGCTCGCGAATGGAGCCACACGTATTCACCTCCTCTATCACTTCGTACAAACCTAGATTTTTTCTTACCAAGTTGACTTCTCCAAACTTCGTTATGTATAAAAAAACATTGTCTATAGCTTCATCTTATACTTTTCAACAAGTAAACAAAGCAAATACTTTGTACAATCATCAATAACCGTGAAAAGTACTTATTATTGCCGATCCTTCGTGGGTAGTGATTTCATCACATATGCTTGGTGTAATCATATCAAGTGGTTCGGAAAATTGTTTCGCTTAACCGATTTGAAATGAAGTTCTTGTAGTTTGGCTCCAAACACAAGTTTCACATTTGTATTTAGTAATCAATATGAAAGTTAGGTAACTATTAAATTTAATTAAACGACGCATCGAATTAAAATTTACATTCCAAGACGACCATAGCCACACATTAGAAGACCTCAAATCACGTAAGCAGAAAAGTTCATTTTAATGATATCATTCTTTACCACCATTACTTGAGTTAAACATAGCATTAGCATCCACTGCATAACCCTTACCAACCTACATTTGATTCTTAGACAAAACAAAAAATAACTCTAAGACTCAAAGACTAAACAAAACCAACCAAACTTGTTTAACAGCCAACCGGACACAAGATTCTTGCGAATCTCCGGAACATACAAGACTTTAGTCAACTTGAGCTCTTTCTCGGATGTCATCTTCAAAATAACATCTCCTTCACCCTTGATATCAGCAGTTGCAGAGTTGCCCCATATACAACAACTTTGTCAGTGTCAACCTCGTGAAAGAGTGCAACAACTCTTATCAGCACACACATGACGAGTTGCCCCAGTATCAATCCACCAACCACTGTTGTTAGTACCTACCAGGTTAACCTCAGAGATCATAGCAACAGCCCAGACACATTGCTATCATATCCACATCATCCATTCAACCATATTTTGCCTGACGTGGATTCGCCCGCTTTCCATCTTGCAATTAGCAGCGAACGGTTGAGCCAGTTGTCAACCAGTGTAGCACTCCCCCTGGAACTTCTGCATCACAATCCAGCTTTAGGAGCAAGTACACAAGACTATTTTCCTTAATTTCCCTTTACCCATCTTGTCATTCTTCCTTTTGTCTTTCTTATTTCCCCTTGGAATTAAACCTTGAAGATGACCCACCATGCTCAAACCATATTAGCCCAAGGCAGACTCAGGTGTATAAGTGTCGTTTTCCTGAGCCATAACGCCTACCTCCCAAGCTTTTGTCCTCTTCAATAAGAAAGACGAACAACCAAGTCTTTCAACACTCATCTCCTTCGCTATGCATCAAGTAAGTTTTTAAATTCTACCCAGCTTTGGAAGTAACTATTCAATAATAGCAGCAACTTGAAAAGTTTCACTCAAGGTCATTTCCCTCAGCATAATGTCGGGTAAGCAGACCTGCAGTCTTGAACCTACTGAACCACGGCTCTTTTTTGAATCAACCATCCATTGTAATCCTAAAAGCAGAGCTACCAACGAATTTCTTTGTACATCATCTTTCTGTCTTGTACTTGCGTTCCAATGACTCCCATAATTTCTTTGGCATTCCCAGTGGTCTTGCCGGTAACACATTATACAAAGGACTATCAAACATTCAGAACATAATTGTGACACATACTAAAAAGAAGTCGTGAATGTTTCCCCCCAGTGCTTCCTCAGCTTGCACATCCTGTGCATTAGAGGATGTGCTTCGGCAGGAGGTTCAACCTGAGGTGCAGTTTCTTTCAAGAACCGCGCAAGGCCTAAGGTGGTGAGATAGAAGAACATCTTCTGTTGCCACCTCTTAAAATTCTGACCATTGAATTTTTCTGGTTTCTCAGCATGATTAGCCACTGCGTTGGCAACCGGCGCACCGGTTGCGTTCACAACAGTTGGAGGAGTTTGAGTGTTAGTCATCCTGAAAGATTAACACAAACAGTTAAACAAACTGTAATCACTCGGTATCCGCTTGTACCGGATCTGCTTCAAAGAAACTCAGTCTTGGTTTCAAATGAATAAATGATCATTTTTATATTAAATCAAAGCTTGGTTTAAATACGCAAACTGATTCGAAAATTATTATCGATCTATAAAATGCAAATAAATCTGTTTTGTAAACTGATTTCCAGCGAAACTCTATCTAGGTTTCGACAGAAATAGTTTATAAGAAAACTTGTTAACAATATTATATAAAAATTAAAAGCGTTTTAATTCTGGCAACAGAATCTGTTTAAGACTGTTAAGGAGAAACCATGCATACTTGTAATAGCGTAAAATCTAATAACATAACAAGTAAATAAATTGAAAGAAAGAACGCGATAATATTAAAGCAGATAAAAGAACGAGGCTCGTGTTTAACACGATACCCTTAAAAACAATCGCCGTCTGTTTCCCCAGGGTACAACGTCCACTAGCAGTTGTACAGCCGGACTAGAACAAACTGACCGGAATAGATAACGGAAAGGTCCGAGTGATTCTGACGCATGGAAAAGGCTCGAACTGGCGGCTCAATTTTGGTATTGGAGTATTTGCGTTTCGTGTTAATCGAAAACTGAATGAGAGGCCTTCGTTTTATAGTTAAACCCTAGCTTAGTTATCAAGCCAATGTGGGTGCTATAAATCAGCCGAGTTGATCTATTCAACCTTTTGAATTTATCAAATAACTTCTTTGGAATATTCTGGAACCTTATCAAAACTGGCAAGCAAAAAGATAGCGCCGTAGTTGAAACCCACCGAGCTTGCCTCGTGTCCGCAGAGGTATCGCGCGAACTCGCAGAGTTCAGTGGAAATTAATAATTATTAATTTATCGATTAATTAATAACTCTTTTAATTAATAAATTTTGGTGGTCCCAAGTGTATTATTTTATAGAGTTTCTACTGTACTTGCAATAGTATCAACAAATCTGTGATATCTAAAATGGCTATAACTACATGATTGACTGTTAGTAAAGATGATGTCAAAAATCATGCTTGAGTGTGTGTTTTCCGCCTTAAAGTTGTAGTAATCACGTTATAAAGTTATTGATTGTATTACAAAAAAAATAATGTCTAGAAACGCAAGTCTTCTTTCAATAATGAACTTAAAACATGAAAACACATACTTTTCAAAATCATTGATAGACGACGTATGTATAAATGCGTAAATCAATTGTAAAAGTGAAAGTTATTGATATATTTTTAACCTCGATTAAGAGTATTATAATATTCAAGGTGAATAAAATAACTTATTACATGTAAACCACAAAGAAAAAAAGAGTTACGAACTTGTACGTTATTGACTAGTACAACAAGAGAATGACATGTTAACATGAACACTCTCGAACTCTCCTCATTTTAAGCTAAGGTTTAACTATGATCAGCTTACTAAACCTAATTTTCTTATATAATAATCAGCTAACAGTCAAGCTTCATTATTTTAGTCTTAAATGGCAAAATCACTTGAGATTAAATTATTATTTCTGTCAATATCATGTCTTTAATTGCTAATATGATTATGCCGACCGATTGAGTTCTATGATTTGATGGGATGTTTTGGAGTGGGTGTTCACGTATCTAACTTTAGACTACAGGAATTAAGAAAGACAGCTCTACAAACAACCTCATTACTTTCATTTCATCGTTACATAATTTGTGTTTTCTCTTTATAATTAACTTCATCATTAACACAATGTAATAGCACAATTAACATTACCATCTAAATATATGTCACTTATAAAAATTAGTAGTATCTCACAATAATCAAAATATCACACACACACACATAACCCTTCCAACTACTCAGTTGTCTGCAAAACCTAGTTCTCCTAATTTTTGTTCTAAAATACGCTGATGTGAGGTGAGGCTGATAACGAGCACACATCTTGAGAGGTGTCAGCAAAGATGAAGACGCGTCTTAATGCTCTTGTTAGCGCCAACCTTAATTTCAATTAAAGTGCATTTAATTTTATTTTATTTTTGTCAAAATTACAATTCTTTATTTTTTTTTCGTCTCAAACAACTACTATTAAACATTTGAACATAAGAATACGAGATGAGTTTTAACTTTAGAATTTGCCTTTATATTTGTTTGATTTTATAAACAAAAATTACAAGATATGCGTGCAATTTAATCATGTACTTCTTTAAGCCAATTTCTTTCTTAGATGTTATGAATTAGAAATCATATTTCTGATTAACAATCTTTAGCTAAAACTTAATGATTTAAGGGGTATTTCTTTAGCTAAAACTTAAAAAAAAAATTTGTTGGCCTTCTAGGGTTTGTTTGTTTTTTCTTTCGTTTCTAGGGTTTTTGTCTTTTTTCAGCATGCACCCTCATCGTTCTAAGGAAGATCATGTTTCCAGCATCTCCAAATCGGTTTTTGTTACTAACTTTCCTGTAAGTTTTGGACCTCGTGACTTATGGACTCTCTGTGAAGCATATGGCAAAGTTGTAGATGTGTTCATTCCCAATCGCCTATCCAAAGCTGGTAAACGGTTCGCTTTTGTTGGCTTCATCAAGGTTGATGATATGGATAGGTTAATTGGTAACTTATGTACTCTTTGGGTGGGTCGTCTCCACATTCATGCTAATGCTGTTCGTTATGAACGTCCAATTAAACCTCCTCCGCTGGTTAGGAAAAATCCCTCTCAAGCACCTTTTTAATCGGGGTCATATATGGCAGCTGTGAAAGATTTGAAATCACCCTTCCACCCTCCGGTTTCCAACCTTCCTACTTTGGTGCTTGACGATACATGTGTTAATGATATTGATCTTTCCAGGTTTGCTATGGGTAAAGTTAAAGAATTGAACTCCATTCCCAACCTTCAGATTACCCATGCCAAAGAAGGTTTTGCGGAGATCAAATTATCCTACCTTGGTGGTCTGTGGGTGATGCTCGAATTAATCAATGTGGATTCTAAATTGAAATTATTGCAACATACAGGTGTCAATTCATGGTTTGATGTCCTTCAGGATGCAAATCGTGACTTTATTTGTGATGAACGTGTAGTGTGGGTTGACATAGAAGGGATTCCTTTGAATGTTTGGTCTCATGCAACGTTTGCGAAAATTGATAAGAAATGGGGCGAAGTAATGGAGATTGAAGAGAGTCTTGGTGCTAGTTTTGCTCATAAACGTATCTGTATAAAAACCAGTAGGGTCGACAACATCTTGGAAACCTTTAAGGTTACTTTTAAAGGAAAAGTCTTCATGGCTAGAGCTAAAGAATTATTTACTTGGACTCTACGTTTTTTGGAGCTCAAAGATGAGGAGTACAACTCGGATGATGAGTCTATTCTTGATGTTAATATCAAGTCAGTTGATTTACAGCAGAATGATGAGACATCAGATGAAGAATGTGATGATGAAAGGGTTTTTGATATGATTTTTGGAGACATCTCCTCTCCTCCTTGTAGCAAGAAGCACGATGATATTGCAAAGGAGGCTTCACTTCATTCTGAAGACCCGTTTGGGGTCTATGATCTACTTAGGAATCCATCCCCTCATGTTGTTGCTGAGTCGGATCCTTCCCTTTCCCACCCTCCCGGGTTTACACCAGAGATGCCTCATCAGGATATCAATCATGTTGAATCTGTAAATGTGAGGGAGAATTGTAATGCTTCTCCTCTTGAGAAGGAGCACTCACCGGTTGTTCATTTGGAGAATAAATTTTCCCCTCAGGAGTCTCATGCTAATGAAGCTTCCTGTGGTTTTTCTACTAGTATGAATTCTCATAATACGCGTAATGGAGGATCGATTTTAGTCGTGTTAGATGAAATGATTAAAGTTGGTAAGTCTATGGGTTATGATATGGAAGGGTGTTCGAAAGATATTGAACGCATCATCGGTTTACAAGGATCGGATGTAGGTTTTAAATGAAGATCCTCTCCCTTAACATTCAAGGTCTTGGTCACAAGACTAAAAAGGAGTGGGTCAAGGAGTTAAACATAAAACACAGTGTCAATTTTCTAGCTTTGCAGGAGACGAAAATGGATTGCATTTCACATATGGATGTCAAATTCATTTGGGGTAATTCTAATTATCAATTCGTTGCTAGTGATCCGGTTGGTAACTCGGGAGGTATCTTATGTGTTTGGGAGGATTCTATTTTCAAAAAGGATAATGTTTTGGTTTCTGATAATTTTATAGCTTTATACGGGACTTGGATTCCTACTAATGCTAAGGTTCTCATTGTGGTGATTTATACTCCGCAATCCCATTTGCTTAAACGTTCCCTTTGGGATTACATCTCGGGTTTGATTTCTCGTTGGAAAGGGGAGACAATTGTTATGGGTGACTTTAATGTCATGCATTTGAAGGTGAAAGGTTTGGTTCTACCTTCAATCAAGCGAATGCTAGAGTTTTCAATCATTTTATTTCATCTTCGGGTCTCATGGAGGTTAAGATGGAGGGTTATGCTTTCACGTGGTCACACCCATCGGCTACCAAAATGAGCAAATTGGATCGTTTCTTGGTTTCGGAAGGAATTGTCTCAGCTTTTCCCGCTATTACTGCTGTTTGTCTTGATCGCCACTTGTCGGACCATCGGCTCATTCTTCTCAATGAGATTACTTTTGATTTTGGTCCGACTCCGTTTTGGATTTATCACTCTTGGTTCAAGAGGGTTGGTTTCGATGCTATGGTGGAGCAGACATGGAACTCCTTTTCTCACTCGGATTCCAATAGGCTAATTAGATTCAAGAAAAAACTTCAAGATTTAAAAAAGGTCATTTGAATCTGGATTAGAGATTACAACTCTTCTCAGCTTGGTGCTAAACGTGCTATCATAGATGAGTTGGTGGCTATTGATAAGGATTTGGATAATGGTGTCATGTCGGAGGAGATGTTATTGAATCGTATGGAGTTGTCATGTAAACTTCATGAGTTAAATCAGTCGGATCTCAAGGACGTCGCTCAAAAAGCTAAAATCAAATGGGCTATAAAGGGTGATGAAAATTCGAAATTTTTCCATGGTATCATTAATAAGAGACGATCCCAACTTTCTATTCGTGGTGTTTTTGTTAACGGTGATTGGCGTACCGCTCCGTCTTTGGTTAAAGATGCTTTCCTTGATCACTTTGCGTCTCGGTTTAAGCAACCTGATAGTACTCGTTTCAAATTAAACATCCCCCTTCATAAACAATTATCTTCTGATCAAAGTGGGATTTTGGATATGAATGTAACATTCCGTATTTTCAGGTCATTTACAATACTATTTAATTTCACTATTTATTTTTTTTCTCGTACGTGTTCGCTT
>BQNB010056214.1:0-20288 GCA_026074375.1 Tanacetum coccineum | reverse complement strand
AACCCGTCTCTTATTTCTTTGTAATTTCTAGCTCCTTGCTAGTTTTTCTTAATAAAAGTCGCCGTTCAAAAAAAAAAACTATTAAACATTTGAACATAAGAATACGAGATGAGTTTTAACTTTAGAATTTGCCTTTATATTTGTTTGATTTTATAAACAAAAATTACAAGATATGCGTGCAATTTAATCATGTACTTCTTTAAGCCAATTTCTTTCTTAGATGTTATGAATTAGAAATCATATTTCTGATTAACAATCTTTAGCTAAAACTTAATGATTTAAGGGGTATTTCATTAGTTTCAAGTGTTTTTGACTTTGTGCATGTGTCAATTCTTATACTTTTTCTATAAAGTTTCTTGTTTCCGAATGTTTTATATATGTATGTACTTAAACATTTATCCTTATATTAGATGTCTTTAATCATATTAGTTCAACATCCACAAGTTTAATGAAAATACGAACTCCTGGTTAGTACTTGTTTTTGACAATAAGAATAGTTTATGGATGTAGTTATACAAAGCCAAACTTAAGGCAAACACGTTGTCCTTTTTAATTCTTGTTTTAAAATTCCACAATTTAGGTTGAGAAAAGATAAAATACTATAAGCGTGGTGTATTTGTTGAAGGACTAAGACAAAGAATGATGCAAAAAAAATAAACCATACGTACGCACACGCATATAACGTATACATATAAACATCTTGAATATGGAAGCGGGAATGAATCGAGGATGCCTTCGGGCGTGCTCATGCTTACATAACGTAATATTTTAGGTCTGTAAAGATCTAATGTCAATGGATATCATATACATGGTAAAATTAAAAACTAACTTTAGTTCAACTAATACCATGACGAGGTATTTGATGTAACCCTTATGTACCACAGTGCGTAACGGGAGAAATTAAACAAACAAAATATTCAAAGTTTTCAATGCATATATGTATACCCTAGTTACAAAGTCTATAGATATAACAATGTAAAAGTTGAATAAGGCGAAATATAGTCATTGTTTTTATTCTTCAACATCACATAAAGTCTTCACATATCAATTATGAGGGCAATGTTGTTTCAACGATACAACAAGTTGGCTACAAATTAATTAGGCCCTATGATTTTATACGTATGATTGTTATTTGTCAAATAATGCACGATGTTATTTGAAAATACGAATGCGATCAAGCAAAGCTTTAAAAGTAATATAATCAAACATTTGAAGTGTTGTGGATTTTCAAGGGCTTTTTTTCACTTTTTTCAACGAATTCAAGGCCTATTTATTAAAGATGTCTCTTTTATTCTCTCAATATCTTCGGACGACTCTGATGATATCTCAAGGTACACACCGATATTTCTCGTCTAGAGTAAAGTTTAGGTAATATTAACACAGATTTAGGTTATGATATATTTCCATGTTTTGTTTTAGGTTTAGGCTATCTTTTTTGTATTTTTGGCGCATTGCAATTTCATTAAGCTTTCTAATCTGCCAAATTACTAATTGAAAGTTTTTGCCATAACAAATTATTACCCGCCAAATCAAATAGACGCCATTTTTCTCCCATTTTACTAACACACACAATGTTTGGTAAATAAACAAAGATAACTGATTTTTACTTGGTGCTTGTATGGTCTCATTTTCAGAACACATAATACAAGAAAAAGGAGGACGGACGACAACGGCTTTAACAAGGACACGCATGTATAGTTCAATTGTCAATTGTCTTATCTCTACTACTTATAAAGAGTGTATGTCTTTTCTTGAAACCTTGAATATTGATACTCGAATGGATGTAGTTTGCTTAAAGTACCCTTAACAGCCTCGTAATACACCGTAAGTTTACTTAAATTACCACTAAGTGACCTTTAATACACCTTAGGTTTGGTCAATTCTAAACTCGACAACTTATAAAAAATACACACTATTTTAATTTTAAAAAACACTCGCTTTATATTTGAAAAACACACGTCTTGCAAGAAGGGTTAAACCAGAATCACAATTTCACAAGTATAATTATTTGCCGCTATACACTGTCGCTTTGTGCGAGTATTCGTCTAGTCCAATTAAATATTCGTGAAGCCAAACCATATAAAGTCAAATTAATTATAAACATGCTCACTTTTACCAGAATTCACCTTAAAGAGAGTTTGTGTACAATTTGACGTTCACCTTTAGGAGAGTTGAAGCATAATATAGAATTTACCTTGAGGAGAGTTTGAAATTCACCTTTAGGAAAATTGAAGTGTAATGTGGAATTCACCTTGAGGAGAGTTTGGAACTCGGGTATTTTTTTGAGAAGTGAATCGAGAACTCGTTTATTAGTTGGAATTTACCTTCAGGAGAGTTTATCAAACAACTGCATTAATCACTATCACGAACAAATAACCAATACAGTTTAACTTCACAACATCAACTCTTTATCGTCTTTAAGATCCAGAAAACATTTCACGCAAAAATTTACATTATCTCAATCTCAACACTCATCACAAGGACATCAGTCAATCATTGATGCTAGGGGTGTCAATTTGGGTCGGGTTCGGATTGGCGGGTTCGGGTTAACAGGTTGGCGCGTCTATTAACCCGAACCCGAACCTAACACATTCAAATAATCGGGTCAGCTATGTCAACCCTAACCTGTTTAAACATAACCCGAACCTGACCCATTTAACTCGTATATATACTTGGGTTGACGAGTTAAATAAGTTACACGAGTTGAATAGGTTAACGGGTTTCGGGTTGACCCATTTAACCCGTTCTATATACAAAAGTTGACACATTACACGAGTTAAACATGTTAAATAGGTATGTGGGTCGACCGGTTTAACCCATTTAACCCGTATAATAAAATATATATAATTTTTAATTAAAAAAATCTTAAACGGGTTGGCGAGTCGACCCGATTAATTTATTCCCAACCCGAACCTGACCTGTTTAATAAACAGGTTAGATGAGTTGACCCAAAACCGACCCAAAATCTATTTAGACTCAACCCGAAGCTGTTAATTTTCGTGTCGGTTTCAGGGTGGGTTTCGTGTCGGGTCAGAAATTGCCACCCCTAATTGATGCTGGTACTAAAAATCGCCTTTGGTAAATTTCTCAAGAACTCAATTAAAAATGAACCTTATCAGATGAGAAAGATAATGGATCCGAGAAATCCAGATGTTGTTCCACCAATAGAACTATTTCTACGAACACAAAATGAGGATGATTTAAGCGATGATGAGAAAGAGAAAATTGAGGCAGATGGATATGTGATGAATTGTATTCTTTTGTGTATACCGAATAGTATTTACACTACTGTTGATTCATACAAGACTGCTAAAGCAATGTGGGAACGTGTTCGACGTCACATAGAGGGCACAACGTTAAGTAAGTATGACAACACACAAAGCTTTGTCATGAGTTTGACATGTTCAGATCAATACATGAGGAATCTATGGAATCATACTATCAGCGGTTTCCTAATATTATCAATGATCATGAACGAAATGAAATTGAACCAACAAAAATTGCTCAAAACACCAAGTTCCTAAATTGCCTTCAACCCGAGTGGAAACGATATGTGACAATCGTTAGGCAAACATCAAACTTACATGAAGTCACGTATGATCAGCTGTATGACCCCTCAAGTAGAATGAAGATGAATCACATGAGGTTCGAGCAAAGAGGGATTCTAAGTATCCTGACGCGCATGCACTTGTTGCTCATGCTTACAACATACCAAACCATACTTATGAACCATAACTTTCCTATACACCACAACCATACTATGTAACACATCCTTCCTTAAGCAACATGATTCATGATAATGCATAAAAATCAATCATATGACTTTTACGCTGATGAAGATAATGATGATCTAGTGGCAAACATAAACAAATCAATCATGCTTCTTGCTAGAGCATTTACTCAACAATACTTCACGCCTATAACCAACAGACTCAGACTTCATCAAATACGCGCAATCAGGCTTATGTACAAGGTGGTAGAATTGATGTCCAAAGAAATGGTACTAGGAATGTTAGTTATGCTGGAAATGTTGGGAGAAATGTCGAAAATGCAGGGAATGCTCCACGAAATGTTAGTTATGCTATTAATGCTCCGAGAGTTGATGGGTCCAAGGGTTGCTAGGAGAGATGCTAAAAACGTTAAGAATGCACATACAATCAAGTGTTACAATTTCAATGGAAAGGGTCATTATGCAACAGATTGTCCACAACCAAGGGTTAGGGATTCTAATTACTTCAAAGAACATATGATGATTGCAAAGGAGGATGAGGTATGGATTTCTATTATCGAGGAATATAATGACTTTTTAGAAGATATCATGTCAAATGAGGAGCAAGAAGAATTGAATGTAACATGTATCATGATGGCTAGGATTCAAGAAGTTAACAGTGATTCTGAAGCTGCTCCATATTATGATACTGATGGCCTATCTAAGATACCCATTTCTAAGACATGCTTTATCAATGATACATTTAATCATGAAAGAAAACATCCTAAACAACTCGAATTTATTAACGAGACATATGAAATGATCAACTTGATAGCAATATCATATTTGATAGTCCTGATACATAGGTTAATAGTGGAGAGGTTGAACAAATAAGATCTCTCGTGATGTTATTGAGTCAATAATTAAAGGAATGCAACTTGAGGTTGTCAAGTGCACTACGACCAATCGTGAAGCAGCAGAGCGAAATGCTTCACAGACCGTAGAGCTTGAGAAATATAAGGAAAGAGTTAAATTTTCTAAAAACAAACAAGACAAACAAGAGGAATTCAAAATGGCGTACAATGCTGCTCATAATCATGAAAAAGATTTAAAGCAGCAACTTGATACCCTACTCATATTAAACAGTCGAAAAATTGTCGTTTTTTAAAATGGAATTCATGATTTAAAAAACCAAGTTTCAAAAAAAACAAGCACGATATAAGATCTTAAACAAGATCGTGCTTCATTGAAAAAAATTCAATCAACGAGAAGATTAGCATCTTAATGAAATCATTGATTTACAAGCTAAAATAAAATATCTTGAAAATATAATCTATAAAACGAGCCAATTGATTCAAACAATTCATATGTTCACGCATCAGGCCCCTATGTTTTATAATGGTACACATAGATTTGATCTTGGTTACAAAAATCCATGTTTTCTTAAAAAAAGTGGTCCAACACAATCCTAAGTTGTATCATGCTGCTTTTATCTATGATTCTTCTGTGCATGCATATATTTATGATACAGATGAAACGTTAGAACTGGCCGCCATGAGTCAAGCGAAAATGAAAGAGAGTGAAATCAAACATATAGACTACACCAAATTGAATAATCTTTATGATCATTTTGTTCCTAAAAAAGAACTTTCAAAAGAGCAACAGTACTTTTCAAATAACCCCATAGCTGATGTAGTTCCTTTCAAAAAGTTTTTTCAAAATGCAGATACACCTACACCTGAAATGCCGAAAAAGAGTCATGCAAAAAATGTATTTCGCCACGTTTAACACTATCTTGGATTAGATTACACGGAAGAGATAACAGTTAAGAGAGCTGATGCAAAGGAATATTCGTTCTTATAAGCCGATTATAAGTATTTGCACAAGAATGACATCGAAGACATGTATCGTATGTGTATGCAGAAAAAGATGGATTATGCCAAGTGTAACAATCCGTATTTTCAGGTCATTTATGACAACAAACTCTCACTTATTTATTTAAACTTTTACGCATTTACTTTTAATTTCAACCGTTTAGTTAAATCGCGTAAACTAAAAATCAACAATCAACGTAAACCGACACCAAACAAATAAAATTTTACATTCAATAAGTGTTATATTATTATTTGGAAGATAATTTATAAATTATCAAAATTAATTTTTATACTTTACGTAAAACATTTACGTCTTGCAATTTGGAGCCTTTTTGCATGCACGGAAACCATTATACCTTTCTACAGTCAACCAAATACCCACAATTATACTCAATACTCAAAATTCATTTCTTTCACCAGATACCAACCTACGTTCCGGTTATATGTATATATGCCATTAATAAATACTACCAAGTTGGTCATAGTAAATACAATATGTAGTTTCGGATAGTTTTTTTCAAAGTTCTTACAAGTTCTAGCAACTCCTTTTACACATAAGGACCAAAACCATCCCTCCCCCTTGCCAACAAACACCAAACGAACACCCCCCTAAAATCATGAGATGTGTAAGTCTTGGTCTCCTAGATATTTTGTGTTTATAAAGGATCTTATTGCAAGTCTTCACACTTCATTTTCACAAGTAAAATACACACACAAACTTCTTTTGGCTCTCTCTTAGCGCCGGCCAAGAAACCACAACAACAAGAACATTTGGCTTTGATTTTCCAAGCAAGTTTACAAGTATATTCAAGTGGGTTTAGGGTTAATAACAAACATAATGGTTTGCATAGTTTTAGATTGTGTTCATCTCATATTTTCATTCACTCAAGGTCCACACAAAATCTCTATACTTTCATACTTATTTTTTACATGTATTCATATTTATTATCTTGTTAAATCACCATCTAGTTTATTTTATAAAGTTTACAAAGAAAACAAAGATCATACATAATCAAGCATACATACTGTGACAACTAAGATTTTAGCGGGTTAGTTAAAGCCTGTATAATTCAATTTATGTATGTCATTATGTGTTTTATATGTGTATGAGATTGAAGTACATGAGTGATGAATCATGATACTTGTGGAAATAAAATCATTTGAAAGCTTTGTGTAGTTTCAAATGTCGTATACGTAATATTCTGTGTACGTACTATGTATATGTAATTTATATTGTATATATTAGTTTAGTATTTTATAGATTTTAGAGTGCTTTCTAATTTTAGAAATAGTTAGAATCGAAGGTTAGTTTGAAAACTAGTTTTAGAAAAGTTTTCAAGGTTTTAGCAAAAATAATTAAAGGTTTTTACTTAGAATTAAAGTAAATGTATAAAAAAATAAATAAAAGAAAAAAATATAATAATTAAAAGGGTGGTTTGTGTTGGACTCGCCCTAACAAGGAAAAAAAGGGAAATAATCCCAATTTGATTACAACTTGTTTTTGGTAATTATCTTTTCCTAAGCCTATAAATACAAATCAAAACTTAATAAAAAAATTTTGTATTTGTATTATCTTTTAACATATAAATACAAATCATAACTTAATCAAAAATCACTTTATCTCTCCCCTATAACCCCAATCGATCGAACCTTAAAAAAAAAGAAGAAAACCCAAATTTTTTTAGGGTTTTGATTTTCAAGAGTTAAGGTATTATTTTCTAAACCCTTTTTCAATTCAATTGATTTTATTTAACGTAACGATCATTAAGGATGGATTAGGGTTTTATATTTTTGATTAAGTTTCTGTAATTAATTAGTTTAGATAAATCTTAGATCGTTAGGGTTGCGTTTGTAAATTATTGTTAGAGTTTAGGGCTCGAATTTCGTTTCAATCATGAATTTGGGTTTTCTGGAATTTAGGTCTGAATTTTTTGATGAATATCTTTGTGATGGGTAATGAAACATTTATTTTCTTAAGGTTATTTATAAGTTCAGAGAGTCTACTTTTCAAAAAGTCCGGCCTCGCGCGATTTGGAGTCTGGGAAGTTAAATGATTTTTGCAAGAAAATTTGTTAAAACAATAAATACGGGTCAGATTTAGGTCAGATTACGAGGAGTAAAAACCCTATTTAAAATTCAAATTAAGAGTTTTCAAAACACAGAGATCATATTTCATGTGTCTATTAACTTTAGTTCAAAGGGCTAAGGCTAATTTATTGTTTAATTGTGTCTAATGAAGTAAAACGTTTTGGTGTGCATTCAGATCCGAATCTGGGTGATTTGTAATGACGAATTTTTAAAAAATGGTTACACTCACTATTTTTTTTATCCAAAAATTATAGAAGCTCACAACTCATTGGGGAGCTATGGGATGTAAGGAGAATAACCAATTAGGTGTTTAAGTATTTTATTTAGAGTCATCTTGTGACTATAAAAACTGAGTAAAAAAGCAAAAAGTTGAGAAGTAAAGTTTGTGAGGTAATTTGAGGTTAGCAAGTATGAGGAGGTTATAGATAGAGTTGAATAAAATATAGGATTATAGTGTATCCCATCGTTCGTGATGTTACATCGACTTAGGTGTGTGACTAATAGATTGGTAACATATGTGTGCATTGTTTTGATTAGGATTCTTTGTAAGATTAAGTGAAGAAATTGGAATTTGCTTTGCATCAGGTGAGTTTTACAGTCCCACTTCTTGTATTTATATATTTGGGGATAGAATGATGCAAAACTGTTTTTTTTTTTGTTGAATTATGAACCGTGTTATGTGTTTTTAAGTGTCGAAACTATATGATTTGCTAGTGTGCTATTGCTAGTGATATGAATTGTGGGTAAGGCATGTGTATGTGAGGATGACATGACCTTGTGTGAGACCCGAACAGACTTAGCTAGTCAAGTGGGTCAGTCTTGTGTAGAGACATTGTGGGGCGGAGGGATACGATCCACCCCAGATAAATGTAAATTTATTTTGTGATAGAATAGCCAAGCATATATGTTCGTAAATGTTGTTTTTGTTGATCGCGGTGTCATAAGTGAGTCTTAAACCTGTAACTCTCACCAACAATTATGTTGACGTTTTTAGCATCATTTTCAGGTGAGCAAAACGTGTGAAGAGTTAGGAAGAGGAGTTAGCTGGACCATAGGCTTGCATGCGGAGTCTATGATTTATCTGTTTTAGTTTTCATTTGAACTTGTCATGTTTTGTTCTTCATGCATTATATGTTGGATTTTTGTTTTGGGCGTTGTCATAACACGCTTTGGATCTTGAAGTTTATTGAAAGTCATTTTTAGTTTTCTCTATTTTGACGCCTTGTGTTGTGATGATGCCTATTGATCATGCCTTGCGATTCCGCCTTGGCGGGGTGTGACAGATTGGTATTCAGAGCCAAGGTTATAGAGAACTAGGAGGATTGGCCTAGACTATAACTAGGAACCTTCATATAGATGCATTTAGGAACTATGTGCTTGTGTGTACGTATGTATAATATATTTTATATATATATTTTGAAGTTCCAATTGCCTATTCGTTTACTATTTTCGTAGTAAGAATATATATATACATATATGCTAGTATTTATTTTCTTCGTCGCCAAGTATCTGATGGAGCTTATACTCTTCCTTATTTATAGAGTTATGTCTCCCTCAAAGCGTAAGTTTCGTTGGGGAATCATGCGTTCAACTGGGATTAAGCGTTATATCGACCCAATTTCTGGCTGTAAGATATGGCGTACAAACCGTAAGTGCCGTATACCCATCGACTTATATCCGTGTAAAGTGGAAGAGAGTATGACTATGAAGAAAGTAGGTGACCAAACGATTGGAGTGATTCGGAGAAGAAGGATCGACAAGGAAGGAAATGTTTCTAGGTTCCAAGAATACCACACCTCGGATGAAGAAGAAGAGTTTAGTGAGCACCCTCCTTACAACAAATATGGATTCGTAGATCATCCATAACTCCAAATGGAAGACCAAAGGATCAAGTTTGCACCTTACCCATTACCACCACAAGAGGGCAATATGAGCGGTTGGTTAAGTGATGATGCTAACGATTCAGACCTTGAGTCTACAGCTAGTAATCAACCCATGAGCTTGACGATGGAAGACATTGGTGGGAGCTGAGTTCGACCTCGACCCGACTACTCGTGCAATTGATTTGATTTAGGATGTTTCGTGTTTCTTTCTATCGTTTAAACCATGTTAGGAAATGTTATTTTTGATTATGATTATTATTAATGAGAAGTGGTTTTAGGATTTATCTTGTGTGCTATGTGCCTTATTAAATGTGTTATGTATTGCATGATGTGTTGATTTCAAGAAGTGTTTTCATAGGAGCGAGTATACGCATGAAAGGGGGCATCTATAATTAAGGTGTACAACATAATTATATATGCGCCACAACACAAATAGACTTGCAAGTATGATTAAATGTAATTGGTATTGACACATATTGGTTGGTTATGCTTGTACGTATATAGTATTGGGGGAAATGTAATATCATGGGTTATGAAATCTATAGTATATCGTCTAGTATATATATAATCCTATGTCTTATCAAAAACATGGTTCAAACACGACAACCTAACAACCCTCCTGATGTCGTGAAAATCATTACTCAACAACTTCAGAACATCATCCTGAATATCGTGACTCAAGTGACTAACAACCTCAACAATGGCAATGGTAATGGAAATGGTGGAGGAAACAATGGTTGTACCTACAAAGGATTTGTGGCATGTGGACCTCGAGACTTTGACGGAATTGGTGGTGCGGTGGCGTTGACTAGATGTATTGAAAAGATGGAATCCGTGATAGATAATAACGGATGTTTGGCTAATCAAAGGGTGAAGTATGCCGCGAGTTCGTTCATTGGCAAAGCTTTGACTTGGTGGAATACTCAAGTCCAAGCAAGAGGTCGAGATGTTGCTAATGCAATGGCGTGGGATGACTTCAAGGCATTGCTAACGACGGAGTTTTGTCCAAGCAATGAGATTAAGAAGTTAGAAGGCGAGTTCTGGAATCATTCAATGGTTGGTGCTAATCATGTTGGATACACTGGTCGATTTCAGGAGTTGGCAAAGTTGGATCCATATTTGGTAACTCCTAAGGCGAAGCGTGTCACAAGGTACATTAATGGGTTGCCATCTCAGATTCGTGGAATGCTTCGAGCCACTCAACCTGCTAGTATTCAAGCTGCTATTCTTACTGTTGGGATACTGACTGATGAGGCAGTCAGCAGTGGTACTTTGGCTAAGGCTGGTGAGAAAAGGAAAGAAAGGGATGAGGCGAGTAAGTCAGAAAGTGTTGGAAAAGACGAAAAGAAAGCTAAAGGGGGATGAGGGTTTGTAGCAACGGTTCCTCCTAGAAGATAAAATGGAAATTTTCCAAAGTGCGCTAGGTGTAAGGGTTTTCATGCTGAAAAAGGACCAAGCATAGTGTGCTACAATTACCAAAGGCCGGGTCACATGGCCAAAGACTGTAGAACATCGGTTAGGCATGCAAAGCCGATACGAGCAGTTAGGCCAAGAGATGGGCAGAGAGCTTGTTATGAGTGCGGAAGTCTGGATCACTTACGTCCAAATTATCCTAAGTGGAACCGATGACGTAATCAATTTGGAAATCAGCTAGCGTTGGAAGGGAATAGGAACACCCGCGGCAATGAGAACCGAGCTAGAGGAAGGGCTTTCAATGTGAATGCTATTGATGCTCTTCAGGATCCTAACATAGTGACGGGTATGTATTCCTTAAACAATCTCTACGCTACTGTGCTTTTAGATTCTGGTGCTGATTTTAGTTTTATATCCACTAAATTTGCGCCCTTATTAAATGAGAAAACTAGTATTGAAAACCCTGGGTATGTGATAGAAGTAGCTAATGGTAAGAAGGAAGAAATTGATAGAATTTTTCGTGGTTGTAGACTAGAGCTAGGAGTTTCTATATTCCTTATAGACTTGATACCATTATGACAAGGAATTTTTGATGTGATAGTAGGAATGGATTGGTTGTCGAACCAAAAGGTTGTGATTGTGTGTCACGAGAAGATATTTATGATACCTGTAGAAGAAGGTAAGGTACTTTGTGTTCAAGGAGAACGTAATGTCAAGAAGACAAAAACGTTAATGAGGTAATTCACAACTACATCTAGCACTTGACGTTTCAATGATAATGGGCTCAACTTTTGTTATCCGCTACTTAGGCAAACTCGTAATCAATATAAAATATACACTTGCGTCCAATTTATAAAACAAAGCATGTTTCCACCCCAAAGTTATAAATTATTGAAATCGTAAAAATATGGGCCTATGAACTCACCTTGAGTTCTGATAATCCAAATATCACAGATAACGTGTCACGCAAATCGTCAGATGCAACCTATTTAATTTAAGGTCGTATAAGTACCATGTACTTCGATTAACTAACATCATATACAGGTCTATGTTAGTTACAACGATAGCTATCGTTGGGGACTATCAATAAATAAGAGGTCATTTATAGAACGTATGAGGATCTAGGACACACTTTAAATCGTAAATCCAACAACTCGTCATACGCCCCCTAAGAGGCCTCATTATGAAACTCCCTAGTAATATAGTACTTTGATAATCACATATAATTCTATACAGCTTAATCACCATCTAATTGTTTTGGAAAAATTGCGTTTAATTAGTTAAAACGTTAAAATTACCGTTGTATTAAAAACTGCGTAACTTTTCGCTTTTAAGCCCTATTTTAGACTGTTTCTTAGTGCCCACTGCTTTCTATTAGGACGTGTTATCAAAATTGACATTTTCATATTTTTTGATCCTCAGATGAACAGTACTTAACTGTTCATACCAGTTATAAAATTACTTTTAAAGTTTTAGTTCGTAAAACCCTAACGTCGATTTTACTTGTTATAGCTCCGTTTTTAGCGATTCTTTCGAGCACGTTCTCATATTGAAAATTCTTAATCAATTTTATAAGGTACAAAATATAAAAGCATTCTGTCATGTAATATGTTTATTACTGTTTCATTAGTTTTATAAAGTTATTTTTATAACTTTAAATACCGAAAACCCCAAAATTCATACCTAATTCTGATGATTAATTGAAAATTACGAAAGCTTATCATTTGGAATCCTAAAAGATGTTTAATATAGTTAAAATTATCAAACTTGCTTGTTTGATTTAGTTTTTAAAAAAGTTATTATTTATAAAAACTGTTTAATTAACGTATAACTCGTATTAGCTAACTTTTTCGATATTTAATCCGTTTGACAAGTTTTCTTACCTTTTCGTATCGTTACGAGATGTATGAATAGTATAAAATATCGTATCCACTGTTTGGAATTCGATTCCAAACACCCCATTATTATCTATATATTTACATATTTAATTAAAACTTGTTTATATACTTTTTTAACTAAGTAATTTCCACAAGTTTATTTCCACCTACTCATAATATACTATATTATACATAATTATGATAATCCATAGTTCATAATTTGTTCATTTGTCCAACATTAAGTCCTTAACAACAATTTTAAACCATAAACCCATAAGTAACTTTTTAACACAATTCAACATAACCACTTTTACATCATAACCATAAGTGTACAAGTCTTTTACTCCATATGACTTTATTTTTAGTGTCCAATATCAAAGACTAAAAAGCTCATAAAACTATAATTTACATGAAAACCCATGTTTACAAGTTAAACAATCCTAATGTGATTTCACTACATAAACACTCACCATATACATATAATCATTATAGAGGAAAAGTTAAGGGCATTTAGATAACCTTAATGAGATGATGTAGGATAAGACAAATAAGAGTCTACACCCTAGTTATACTTTAAACCCAAGATTATAACCAAGAAAACCCTAGTTTCCAAATGAAAACCCTAATCTTGATTTATTGCTTCAACACTTGTAAATGATTAGCCAATGCTTGGAAACACCTTAGAATGTCTTAAGATGATGTAAGGTAGATGTGTATAAGGTTGTATAAAATTTGATATGGCTTGGGAATTAAGGTTTATTGAGCCGTGGTTGGCTAGAGCACAAAGGGGAGTTTGTTTGATTTTCTAGTTAAGTGTAAGACTTGTATGTTTTTCCTATCTCTAGTATACATGTATATATGGTAAGCCTTGGTCAAAAAGTATGCAATAGCTAGTCAAAAACAACATGAGGGTTTTAGGGATCTTGGTTGGGTCAAGGGAACAAAGTATGGTAAGGTTTAATGAGATGATATGGTACAAAGACCTAGTTGAAAATTTATTTCCATTTTCTTTTATAAATAGCAACAAATTCATCCCATGTATGATATATATGATATATTTTTGTAACTTTTATGTATTGGGTATAAAAGTGGGTATTTGTTGAAGCGTAGAAAAGTTTTGGTGGTTTCGGGTATGCCTAAACGTACTTTATCGCGAAACGTACATAATTTACGTAACCGATAAAAATAAAATGAACAAAGATCATAATTATTCTCAAAATAATTATTTAATACTTGCTTGATGTAAACGCTTAATTGTTTGATGCCCGTTTACATTGAACGCTAATTTTTAGCTTACGCGATTTAGCTTAACATTTACGATTTAAAGCAAACGCGTACAATACAAAAATGAATAGTAGATTTATCGATGTTGTCAATGACTTGAAAACACAGGGTGTTATATACTCAAAGACGAAGGAGGATCATGGAAATCATTTGAGATTGATGTTGGATTTGCTAAGGAAGGAGAAGCTGTATGCGAAGTTCTCCAAGTGCGAGTTCTGGTTACAAGAGGTACATTTTCTTAGACACGTGGTAAATCATGACGGTATTCACGTGGACCCAAGTAAGATTGAGGCGGTGAAAAGTTGGAAAGCCCCTACGACACCATCTGAAGTAAGATCATTTCTGGGATTGGCTGGATATTATAGACGTTTCATCAAGAATTTCTTCAAGATTGCTAAACCTTTTTACTCGTTGAACTTTTCCAGAAGAAACAGAATATGAGTGGGGGTGAGAAGCAGGCGAAAGCATTTTCGAACGATGAAGGAAAATAATGTAATCACCAAAATAGTCGTTACCGGATGAAGTAAAGATTATTGAGGTTTTATTGTGATGCGTCAAACCAAGGATTGGGATGTGTTATTATGCAAAGGGATAAGGTAATCACCTATGCATTAAGACAATTAAAGATCCATAAGAAGAACTACACGACTCACGACTTAGAGTTAGGCGCGGTGGTGTTTGCGCTAAAGATTTGGAGGCATTATTTGTACGGAACAAAGAGTGTTACCAAATGAAAAGATCATAAGAGCTCAACACCTATGTATCAAAGGAGTTAGAATAAGTGTCAAAAGAGATGGTTAGAGCTGTTTAGTGATTATGAATGTGAGATTAAGTACCATCCTGGTAAAGCAAATGTAGTAGCTGATGCTTTAAGTAGAAAGGAGAGAGTGAAGCCTCGACGAGTGCGAGCGATGGCTGTAACAATTCAGTCCGGAGTTAAAGGACTGATATTGGCAGCTCAAAGTGAAGCGTTTAAGGATGAAAATGTGACAACTGAAGGATTGAATGGTACGGACCAACAAATGGAAAAGAGAGAGGATGGAAGCCTACACTATATGGATCGTATATGGGTTCCATTAGTGGGTGGTGTAAGAACCAAGATCATGGACGAAGCTCATAAGACGAGGTACTCTGTGCATCTCGGAGTGGACCAAAGATGTAATATGATCCTTCGGACATGTTATTGGGAGGCCGAGGGATTATAAAGGAGATTGTCACATTTATTTTCAGCAAGTTGTTTGACAACGCAAAGGTGAAGGCTGAGCATCAAAGACCGTCAGGTTTATTGCAACAACCTGAGATACCTGAGTGGAAGTGGGAGAAAATAGCTATGGACTTTATAACAAAGTTGCCAAGGTCAAGTAGTGGTCATGATGCGATTTGGGTCATAGTTGATAGGTTGACCAAATCGGTGCATTTCTTGGTAATACGAGAGGATTATAGTATGGAAAAGTTAGCAAAGTTGTACATCGATGAGATTGTTGCACGACATGGTGTACCAGCATCGATTATTTTTGATAGGGATGGACGTTTTACGTCAAGGTTTTGGCAAACGATGCAAAAAGCGTTGGGAACGCGTTTAGATATGAGTACGGCTTATCATCCTCAGACGGATGGACAAAGCGAGCGTACAATACAAACATTAGAGGATATGCTGAGAGCGTGTGTGATTGATTTTGGTGGAAGTTAGAATATTCATTTTCCATTGGCTGAATTTTCCTATAACAATAGCTATCATTCGAGCATTCGTTGTGCTCCTTTTGAGGCGTTGTATGGAAGGAAGTGTAGGTCGCCGGTATTATGGGCTGAGATAGGAGATAGCGGATTAATTGGACCGGAGTTGGTGCAAGAAACAACTGATAAAGTGGTTGTGATTAGAGATAGGCTTAAAGCTGCTAGAGATCGTCAGAAGAGCTACGCAGATAATAGAAGAAAACCTTTAGAGTTTCAAGTTGGTGATCATGTAATGTTGAAAGTCTCACCTTGGAAAGGTGTAGTGCGGTTTGGAAAGAAAGGAAAGTTAGCTCCAAGATTTGTAGGACCTTTCGAGATCCTCGAGAGGATTGGTTCTGTGGCATATAGGTTGAGATTACCTGAAGAATTGAGTGGTGTGCATGACACGTTTCATGTGTCAAATCTAAAGAAGTGTTTAGCTGATGCAAATTTGCATGTGCCGTTGGATGAGATTAAGGTAGATAAGACCTTACGTTTTGTAGAAGAGCCTTTAGAGATTATGGACCGTGAGGTCAAAACTCTTAAGCGTAGTAAGATACCTATTGTGAAAGTGCGGTGGAATTCCAAACGTGGACCAGAGTTTACCTGGGAACGTGAGGATCATATGAAGGCTAAGTATCCCCAGTTGTTTGAGAATGCTATTGTCGAGACTAATGGTTAAATCTCGGGACGAGATTTCCTAAAGGAGGGGATACTGTGACAACTGAGATTTTAGCAGGTTAGTTGAAGCCTGTATAATTCAGTTTATGTGTGTCATTAAGTGTTTTATGTGTTTTATATGTGTATGAGATGGAAGTACATGAGTGGTGAATCATGGTACTTGTGGAAATGAAATCATTTGAAGGCTTTGCGTAGTTTCAAATGTCGTGTACGTAATATTCTGTGTACGTATTATGTATATGTAATTAATATTATGTATATTAGTGTAGTATTTTATAGATTTTAGAATACTTGCTATTTTTAGAAGTAGTTAGAAATGAAGGTTAGTTTGAAAACTAGTTAGAAAGTTCAAGGTTTAGCAAAATAAGTAAAGGTTTTTATAAAAATAACTAAATTAAAGGGGTTTTTGTGTAAATAATAAATAAATAAATAAAGGGTGTGTAGTTGGGCCGGCCGAACAAAGGGAGGAGGAAAAAAAAGAATCCCAATTTGATAACAACTCTAATTTTGGTAATTATCTCTTAAGCACTATAAAAACAAATCATAACCTAAATAAAAATCACTTTGATCTCTCTCTCTTTGACCGGATGAACAACACAAGAGCAAGGGAAACCCCAAAAAATTTTAGGGTTTTGATTTCTAAGCTTTAAGGTATCGATTTCTTAAACCTTTTTCAATTCAATTAAGTTTTAATCATGTAACAATCATTAAGGATGGATTAGGGTTTTATATTTATGATTAAGTTCTGTAATTAATAATGTAATTGATGGGTTTTAAACATTAAAAAACTTTTTTAGGGTTTAATTAGGGTTTAGTTGTGAATGATTAGGGTTTATCGTGTTAAATTCGTAACTGAAATCTTGGCAGAATTTTAGCTCATCTTGCGAGAGCTCCAGAGAGTCTACTTTCCAACCACATAGGTTTCATGAATTAAAAGTGAGTGGAAGTTAGTCAAATTAATCAAACAAGATTCGTTGTCAAAACTGAGTTTTTAGGGCAGATTCTGAGTTGTGTTTGTAAGGTCAAAAACCATATCAAAACGTCTTTTTAATTGATGGGCTTGCTATTGTAGCATGTTCATGATGTTTACGACTTTCTAGAATTTTTGTAGAATTTTCTTAACTGTTTAAATGGGTCTGCTCAAGCTAAACGTTTTGAAGGTCGAATCATGTCAAATTCTGGACACTTTGTGATGTTGAATTTTTATAAAATAGTTAGACTCATTATTATTTTTTCTAAAAAATCATAGAAGCTCACAACTCATTAGGGAGCTATGAGATTTCAGAACTTTGTAAAATCCCGCGAAATAAGACTTTTATTTTCTCGGTTTAAGTGTCTGATTCTTGCTTTCAATTTCTACTATGGGATTCAAGCTCTTTAAACACATCAAGTACATAATCACTAATCACTAAAACGATTCTAGTATATCATTTCACATCACTTTTGCAATATCGCCTCAACAAGAAATTTGTTCTGCTGATTCTGAAGACCGTCCACCTATGCTCAACAAAGACAACTACATTTCATGGTCTTCTAGTCTTCTTTGTTATGCAAAGAGTAAACCAAATAGAAAATTGCTTGTGAATTCAATCAAGAATGGTCCATATATAAGACGAATGATTCATGAACCTGGTGATCCTAACAGTGTACCTCCTGTAGCTGAATCTACTCCTGGTTGAACAGATGATGAAAGGTTCTAGTATCGGGGTTCAGGAGAAGAAGACTAAGTTGTTTAATTAATAGGAAAGGTTACTAAAGGAGAATCAATTGAATCGTACTATTATCGTTTCTCGAAGCTAATGAATAATTTCTCTAGAAATAAACACCTTCCAAAGAAGATAGCCAGCAATCTCAAGTTCCTAAACAATCTATAATCTAAATGGCAAAGATCTGTCACTACTGTTCATTAAACAAAAGATCTTCATGAAGTTGACTACATCTAGTTGTATGATTTCTTGAAATTCAATCAAGCAGAGGTAGATGCAATTAGAGCAGAGAGACTTATAAGAACACATGATCCCTTGGCACTAATGGCAAACTCACATAATCCTTATATCTATCTAGTGTTTCACCAAGATCAACCATCTCCAATTAACTACATGAAACAACCACAATCTAACAACAACTATACTCCTCAACCTTCATTCAACACGAACTACATGCAACAACCAATGCCAAATCCCGAAGACATTTCAGATCCCACAACTGCAAGGAACATGGCACTTGTACTAATGTCTAAGGCATTCAAACTCAACTACTCTACACTAACCAATAACAACCAAAGAATTTTATCAAACCCACGCAATAAGTAGATTGCACATCCGGGTATGAATAGGGTAAAGATAGACAGATATAGATGGTTAGAGGTAATTGTGGGAATCAATTTAGATAGTATGCTGGGTAGAATGCAGGAAATCGGATTGGGTATAATGCAGGGTAGATTATAGGGAATTAGAATTGGTATAATGCAGTACAGAATGTCAAGAATCTAGTTGGGCAGAATGTAGTTTAGAATCAGGGTATTTATAATGTTGAGAATCAGAATAGGCTTATTGTTGTTCCAGAGATTGCTAATCCGAATGTGAATCCGAACGGGAATGGAAATGTTGTAGCAGCACGGGTTGGGGTAATGGTAATGGGAATAACGGTAATCAGATAAGGTGTTACAACTGAATAGGACTGGGTCATCTTTCCAGGAACTACACAGTCAGACCAAGGAGAAGGGATGTGGCTTATCTTCAGACTCAGTTGATGATAGCTCAAAGGAAGAAGCAGGAATCCAACTCCAAGCTGAAGAATTGATCTTATGGCTGCTGCAGGGGATATTGATGAGATTGAGGAAGTCAATGCCAACTACATCTTGATGGCAAATTTGCAGCAAGCATCAACATCGTATACTCAGACTGAAAAATCTCCCATCTATGATTCAGATAGATCAGCTGAGAAAATGGCTTTTGAACAACGCAGTTCAAAACTCATGCTTCAAGGAATGACTTCAGGACAAAGCAGTTCGGGACTCGAACTTACTTATGCTTCGTCAACAATAACATCTCAAAAACCAAATGAACGTAAATTAGATTTATTATTCGAAGGTATGTATGATGATTATATTGGTGGTCAACCGTCAGTTGCTCCAAGAACTACTCTTACTGCTCCAGCACCTCAAGTTCTTCAGACTCCAACTCCATATATCACAACAACAGACAATGCACCGACACCAACAACTTCATCCTCACAAGCTGCAAATACTCCAAACACTTCATGGCATGTTCACGAGCTACATCAACAGCAACATGTTCAGCAACAAGATAATCAAGCACAACTCCAACCTGAAATAGTTGCTGATAATGTTCCCAATGCAATGTTTGATGGAGACGTATTCGAGAACCCATTTGCTCCACCATCCACAAGTTCTGTTGAATCATCATCTCAATATGTGGATCCGTTGAACAAGCATACATTTTATCAACCGTACTAACATGACTGTCAATGGACTGAGGATCACCCTCTGGAACAAGTGATAGGAGAACCCTAACGGCCAGTTTTGACAAGAAATCAGTTGTGAACAGGTGGTGAAATGCGCATCTACGTACTGACTGCGAGCTCTGTAGAACCAAGCGATGTCAAAAAGGCTATGACTGACCCTGCGTGGATTGACTCAATGTAAGAAGAGCTTCTTTAATTCAAAAGGCTTGATGTATCGGTGTTAGTTCCTGCTCTAGATAACATAAAACCTCGTACTTTGAAATGGTTATTCAAAAACAAG
>BQNB010056213.1:0-36051 GCA_026074375.1 Tanacetum coccineum | reverse complement strand
TAAGTGTAAAAATAAATTTAAATAAAATTTTCTTAATACTTATTTTAATTATGGTTTTTCATAAAAGAAATCAAAAGATGATTTTGAAAAAAAATCGTGTTGCATTTTATTTATATAATCTATTTTTAAAAGAAGTTTTTAACACCTAAACAATATGGTATCAACTACAACAAACTTACTTTCAAATGGAATTTATGACTAACAACAAAAAAAAACATCATGATAGCAAAATAGACTCCAAAATACCTTAAGAATTCCAATACCAGAATTTTAATTTACTTGAAAACGAACACGACAAGAACTCTTGCAAACCAAACAAACCATAAGGACTCATCCATACCAACAGTCTTAGAACCAAACCAAAAAGTATCGTCACCTATAGACAAAGGAAACAATCAAAACGCCGAACGGAGAACATAGAGCACCAGTTTTATGATAACACCCTAGAATACCAACACGAGCGTTGGATATCTCAACGAACAACGAGTTAACGAACCAACTTAAGAATCACGACGACAATACCAACAGGTATCCGATGTATCTGCAAATGATAGATGAAAGGGAACCTTACTATCTACGTAACCCAACCTAATATAATCGCCCAGTCGGTTAAGAGAGGAATTCTCTAACCACACAACCATCCTCAACAGGATCTCACATCACATCTACACTACCATCTACATAACTATCCAGACTTACATCCTTACATAATACATACAAGCAACAATGATCAATGCAATCAAAGTCACAAGTCCACGTTTGTGTTGCATTTATAACTATGTTCGCGACCATAATTATAATTGCACCTTTTTTACACGTGTACTTACTTCCAAGACCACACATCTCAATGATAACACACATCTACCACATAGCACTTAATAATAATCCAAATATAACTCAAATATGATAATCCATCTAACGAACCATAAATTCCTAATCGACCAAACGAAATAGAAGTCACATCGTGACCCAAAATATAAAAGCAATCCTCGATTATAGCAACGCATCAAGGTAGAAAACCAAATAAACTTATGTTGGGCCTCGCTTGGGTTTGACTTTTCTTTCTCAAAAGTCACCCAACTCCGCGGGTCTAGTAAGGTAAACAATCTCCCAACGATATCTCCTAGGGGTAGGGGAAGACATGACTAAAACAATAACAAAGGGGTATATACTATTAGATCCCCATAATGAAAAAGTATATATTTCATATTATATAGTAGTAATTCAAAATAGAAAGAATTTCAAAGCTTTTAGGTAGCGGGGACATACAGTATATACGTACACAAACACTTATGCCCTAAAATGCAACTATATGAGGGACCCTTAAGCTATAGTCTAGGCTCAACCACCTAGTTCTTTATAACCAAAGGCTCTGATACCAATCTGTCACACCCCGCCAAGGCGGAAACACGAGGCGTAAACAAGAATGGATATCATCACAACACATGGTGTCTATATAGAGAATACTAAAATGAAAACTAAAGTATAGCAAAGACACAAAGTGTCATAACAATACCCAAAACCTAATGGTGTCTTTATTAATGAGAAAGAAGTCTCGTCAATAAATGACATGCAAAACATAATCCAAACAATTCATGCAAACGCATTAATTCAAACAGAAAGCATAAATAAACTCCAAGCATCCTACGGTCTCTTCTAGCCACTTCGCTCTATCTTAGCACCATTAAGCTCACCTGAAAATGATGCTTAAAACGTCAACATAAAGTTGAGCGAGAATCATAGGTTTACGACATACAACAATATCCAAAATAAACTTTCAATTAGCTGCTGCAATTACCAAAACAATTCATGACAACAAGTAACAACAACGGGACGGAACGTGCCCACGATCCACAATCATATCAACTACATATGTGCGCTACATGGCCTCATATTAGCTCACGCAGTCTTACCACCGTCACACCTCGTTTTGCATATTGGGATCCACAATACCAAACATATCATATCGCAACACAACGGGACGGAACGTGCCCACGATCCAATACACATAACTACAGCAAGCTTAAAAACATTTTAACACGACAACAAGACAAGCATCATTCTCACCCCAAAATAACATGAGAAAAAGGGGCTATGAAACTCACCTTTGCTTAGCTTTCCAAAAGATTCCAACAAAAAGCTTCACAAACAACTAGCACAAATCTAAACAACAAAATAACTCGTGTTACACGCTACTAAGCCAAAAGCTTAATGCACATGTAACAATCATATGATGGATGTCTAAGGTGTTTAGTTACCCTCATGGGTCACCCCGACACCATGCCCGACATTAACCAATTCGTTTACACATTATTTCAAAGTCTTACAATTTACCCGAAAACGCAGAATTTTGACCTCACTTTACCATTTTCTAAACCAAACCTACTGAGCTTTATAAATTCTACCAAAAATCACAGGTTAAATACCATGAGTCTACTAACTCCATGATTTTTCCACTAATTTATTTCCCTTCTTAAGTGCCTCAAATAAAATCAAACTTTTAACTACTCAGTTTCGGATCTGATCGCACACTAAAAAGTTTTGACCTAAAAACCATACTTAGACTCCAAATCAGAAGCTCTCCTTTGGGGGATTTCTAATAGACACATAGAACTAAACTCCTGTAGAAGGGCTAAGCTAAATTCGAATTTTAAGTGGGGGTTTTACACCTCGTAATCTGACCTAAATCTGACCCGTATTTACTGTTTTGACAACTTTTCTTGCAACCAACGTTTGACTGACTTCCCGACCTCAAAAACCTTCGAGGCCGGATGTTCTGGAAACTAGACTCTCTGAGCTACGTCATAGACACCGGAAACTTGACAAAAGCTATTACCATCATTGAGATATCAGCCAAACAACACAGCCCTAAATTCTGCCCCAATCTAAATCAAATTCTAACGCGAATTAAGTCTAACCAATTACACCCATAAGCTTCTAATTAAACCCTAATCATTGCAATATGATTAAACATCATTAATTTACTGATTTTACAAAACCCTAATTCCATCATAATAATTATTACATGAATTAATGATTAATAACTAACAAGGATTAATTAAAACTTACCTTAGAGCTTGATTTCTTCACAAAAGCAAAAACCCTAATTTTTTTCTCCTCTTTTCTCTTTGTTCGACCGGTTATACCAAGGGGGCAACAAAATATGATTTAACCTCAACTATGATGGATATCTAAACTATCTACCATAGTTCTAAACTTGATTTCACCCTTTTCCAAATCTTATATATGCCATTTATACTTCAATACTACACTTTAAATTTTCTGGATTAGAGCAGAATTTTATACTCACTTACGCGCCCTAAACGCACCACTTAAACACATCTATAAATTCAACCATAATTCACCATGAAACAATATATGTCCTTATGAACCTCTCCTATCTCTCCAAATCATTACCCTTCTACAAATACCCTTTAGAAATTCATTAATCTAAAGTGACCCAAAATTTCGGCCCAGAATCTGACCCCCCGAAAAAGTATAAAGTTAGATAACAACATAAACTTCATAACGGACTTAGAAAAAATTCAGGGGTCACACTACAATATAAACTTAAACTTCCACGTGATTTAGAGTTTCTAACTAGATTTCTAAGTATTTTTAGAAAAAATCAAAACCCAAACTAAAATCGTCATAGTTTTACAACACACTTAATTTGTAAAGACCTATTGACCCACTTCCCGAACCATAAAATCTCACGAGATCAATTATTCTGTAAAGTAGACTCCTCTGAGGTTATCTCCAGTAAATTGTAAATTGTTTTATTTGATAATTTATGGATTTAGTTATGAACCGTTACAAAACTACCTAATTTTCTGCAGTGAATTTAAACAACTAATTCGGGCGATCTAGACCATAACCCAGATTAAAAATCACAAACCAATTGAACCTAATGATCAAACGAAATCATCATTAAACTTTAAACTCTAGAAACATTAAAACACTAATTTTATAAACCCTAATTTATTTGCATGAATAAACCAAAACCATCATGCTTAATCAAGATTTAAAATAATACCTATAATTAAACAAAAATAGAAAAATACCCTTAAACCCTAAAAAATTTCTTCCTTTCTTTCTTTGGATCGGATCACAAATGGGGGGGGGGAGGGTTTATGAGATTTATTTTGTATTATAGGCCCCAATTAATTATAGATAATATATCATAAGAGTTATGTTACCTTTTAAAACTCCTTTTTTTTTCATTTATTCCCTATTCCCCTTATCCCCCTTAAATTCGTTTTTCTATTCATCTATAAAAAAAATATTTTATTTATTTACTTATTAATTACTTAATAATTTGCATATACATTAAGTATTTATAAAAACATAAGCTTATTTGCACATAACATTTTTGCTTAAACCAATTTACTAACTTTTAAAATAATTAACATTTCCCAGAAATACTTTTCATTTCACAAATCACTTACTAAAAATAACAGTCTTTCAAAAACTCTCATATTTTAACAAACTCATTTCTTTCACAAATTGACACACTTCCCATTTAAGTCCAATCACCTAACATCCACATATTAACCAAACAACTCTCCAATCAAAATCAGGGTCGAAATAGCGGCGCTCATAAGCGCGCCTATAGCGCGATAATAGCGCGAGGTTGTGCCACCACGTTACGAAATAGCCCAAGGCCGTCATCTTGAGGCGTGGCGTGCAATAAGGCCCATAAAGCGCGCATAGGCGTTGAGTTTTTTTGAAGCATTAAAAAATTTCATGGATTATGAGCATTATATACAAGTATAAAATTGCCTTGGGTTTTATGGGATTCGGGCTAGTTAACCTGCCGTTATCAATTTTTAATCCTAGAAGCTAACTAATATTTGACCACTCTAAAAAAATTTTTTTGCCGCCTTGAGTCACAGCCTTAAAATACGCTAAGACGCAACGCCTCACGCAAAGCTTGAGGCTTGGCTATGCCCGCTATGCCACGCTTTCACCTATTATAACCTTGCTCAAAATACCCAATCTATTCATTACACAAAATGATCTAAAATGAATTTCCTCCATCAAAATAACTCCTTTCTCTAACTAACCTCTAAAACCTAAACTTACTCAAATTACTAACACAAAAATACTATAAATGTTAATGTGAGATTCGTTATAAATACTTACACAATTAACGCGAATCCTGCTTCAATCACCGAAAATCTTTTCCTTGTCACCAAAATGAACGAAATGAACTTCACAAAATTCAAACACAATCTAATCCAATGAGACGATCACGCTCAATGGTATTAATTATCCAATCTCACATATCACCACACAAAACACATATAAACACATAACCATATATTGAGCCAACAGATACACTTAATAGGTCACACTACGGTTTGACCAACGTGCCAATATCATGGTTGCACAAAACCACTCAAACTTAACACATAAAAATGCTCCTTCGAAATAACTACTTACTATGATCAAATGAAATCTTAAACGACCTAAAGGAACGAAAATCTCGCAACAATTCCCAACATACGAAATATCTGAAAGAATAATCAATAACAACATGACAGTATAGGACTGGATAACTTAATGCTGGGGCACTAGCTTGGGATTGACTTTGCTCCGCAAGAATCACCCTGACAAAACATTCGCGCGGGTCAACCTATTACGTAAATTCAACAAACAAATCAACTATCTTATCTTATTCGTTTCCACACAGAGCTCCTTATAAAGACGCTTAGTCAGTTGGGAAACGGTTTCCCCAACGAGACTCTACGGTAGGGGGGAAAACAGAGCATAAAATACTAAGAAAGTAATACAGATCAAATCCAATAAGTAGGCAAAATAACAAAAATGACAACTTAGCAAAATAACGATATATATAACTATCAAAAATATCGGGAAGCATAGCAATAGAGCATTAAACACTAAGCCCTAAATGCTCTACATAAGGACTCCTAGTATAGTCTAGTAGGCCTCAACCACCTACTCCTATAACAAAAGGCTCTAAACTAATCAATTCCCACCCTAAAAAAAAAAACCCCGGCCAAGGCGGAAATGCGAAGCGTAAACAATGAATGGATATCATCACAACACATGGTGTCTATAGATGAGAATACAAAAAGAAAATACTAAATATAGCAAAGACACAAGTGTCCATAACAATACCTGGTAGGGGAGTGGAAGGTTTTTGGAAAAACCAATGGTGTCTTTATTAATGAGAAAGAGGTCTCGTCAATAAATGACATGCAAAACAAAACTCAAATAATTATCAAACGCATTTATTCAAATATAAAGCAATAAGAAATGGTCTCTCAGCCACTTGCTATAACAACCTCGTGTTTTAGGTCATTGTATGACATTATGTAATTCATAATTTATTTTTAGGGTTTTACGCGTTTGCTCTTAAACCGTAAACGTTAAGTTAAATCGCGTAACTAAAAATGATCGTTCAATGTAAACGGGCATTAAACGAATCAATGTTTAACAATCAAGAAAGTGTTATAATGATTATTATAGAGATAATAAATTACATTGTTCATCTTATTTTTTATTGGCTACTTAAAATGCTTACGTTTCGCGATAAAACCGTTTTCGCAATTCCTGGAAGAACCAAAACCTTAACTACGCTTAAACGAATGATCCACAATTATACCCAATACCCAAAATAATCAATATAACATCACATATATGTATATTATGGCTGAAATTTCAATGATAGGACCAAGATTAACAACGTTGCCTCAAAATATCTAGCCTTAAAGAACGATCAAAGGGCACCAACTCTTACACCAGAACCACTTGACTAATTAACCTTGTGCAAGGTTAAAAGTGACCATGGTTTAGGATAGTAAGATATTTTCACTATAAATAGCATGCATATGCACTCTTTCTTTCATAGATCTAACCAGAAAATCACAAAAACTTTATTTCGTGCTCTTTGAATCTCAACGCTCAAATAAGCACACAGAACAAATCCAGACTTGCTTTTCTTTCACCATAATTTTAGTTGTTTACATAGCATAACTTAAGTATTTAAGATAATTTGAAGGGTTGTTAAGCTTTGAATGGGTTTTAACAAGTGTATAGCAAGATTAGGGTTTTGGTAAAAATTTAGAGTTTCATCCAAATTTTTCAAGCCTAAGAGGATTAACTCACAAGGGTGTGATTGTTATTCTTATCTCTACTCATACCACACAAGGTTTTTATCAAAAGCTTTAATCTAATTCATATTTAAGAATTTTATAGTTCAATTCTTTACTTAGTTTTAAATCACCATATAGGGTACTCTTGAATATGTAAAATGAATTTTTACTTATGATTAATGTTTTGTGAACTTATTTACATGTCACATGGATGCTAATATGATGTTAAAAGGGATGTATAATTGTTTAACATGATGCTTAGAGATTAAACATGTTTAAGTCAATTAGGAGTTTCTAAAAGTCAACTATGAATAACAGTGAAAATGGTAAAATAACATCTAATCATGTTATCTGAGGACTCACATGAAACAAAACATGACCTATAGACCTTAGTATGAAAGACATAAGATATAAGGGTTCTAAAGGGATTGTAACAAGTGGTAAAGCAAAAAAGTCCTAAAAACAAGTTAAAACACGATTTTGTGAAAATAATAAATACTTTAGGGGCTGTTTGTAATTCGAAATTTACATATATTTTTTTTATGATTTTAATAAAATACTACATGTCACAAGGATCGAGGGTCATAAGAACTCGAAAAACCAGATAATAACGAAGAGATACGCCGATTTACAAGTTTACGATAGTTAATACTTTTATAAAACAATTTTTATAAAAAGTACTATTCATTACAGAAACTTATACTTTATAAACATCAATAATATGATAAAACTTTCAATTACGAGAACGTGTTCGAAAGAATCACTAAAAACGGAGCTATAACGAATAAGATACGACTAAAACGGGTTTTACGTTAATTAAAAGTATAAAAACGATTATATAGCTGTTATGAACAGTAAAAACACTATTCATCATAGAATCTCAAAAACCTAAGAATGTGATTTTATGATCACTCGTCTTAATACGAAAGCGTGGGCGTAAGAAACGCGAGAAACGGGCTTAAAACGACAAAGTTATGTCATTTTTACTAAAGGCGTGATTATAAACATTTTTACTTTATAATCACGATTTCACTTAAACAAATAGATGGTGATATAGCTATATAGATTATATATGTTTATTATTATCCAAAGTGCAATATTACTAGGGCATTTCATAACGAGGCATCTTCGGATGGCGTATTACGAGTTGCTGATTTTTTGATTTTAAGTGTCCTAACTCCTCTAAGACGTCATGATCATAAACCTCTTAAATTAGATAGCCCGAACAAAGGGAAAAATTTAAAAAAAAAAAAAAAAAAAAAAAAATTAGAAGATAGTATGAAGATAACTATATAGGATTAAATGCAGTTGTTTGTTAGACAACATACTTGATTTCGATTCGACCTAATATTAACTAGAAGTAGCATTCGAGTGTTAGCGTGACGCGTTTTAACTTGGAAAATATGTTATTAGTTTACTGACATCAAAGGTGAGATTCATAGCCCCACGTTTTACAATTATTAAGTTACAAGGTATTTTGGGGTGAGAAACATATGCCATGTTTTACAAATTGGACGCAAGTGTACATTTTTATCATGAATACGTTTTTGCCTAAGTACGATACCCACATATGCCCATTGATCAAAACTGTCAATTACTGGAATGTGAGCGCGAATGATTATAGATGAATTCTATTTGGGATAGACCTCCCCGTTCGCGTGACTAGCTTTACTGGAAACGAACGTATAACATGCCATTTCCGGATACTGGATGTTACGGTTAAACATCATCACGGGCAGTGTAGGCAATTTTAGTAATATATTCAAAATATGTCGAGCTCGGTGTCAATGAGCTTAAGGGAAACTATTACATTTTTGGTGATTCTGCATCTGTTGCATTATTCACTGGAAAGTCTTGGGATCCTGCATAAACAGTTACATATAACCTATGAAATTCACCACTTTATGTTGACCTTTTTAAATGCAAGGTTTTCAGTTCATTAAGCAACGAGTGCGTAGATACATTGGTGGTTATATTATGAGTCATGTATAAATATTTAGTCGCATTACTTTTGTTATCTGTTATTGGGTATGTCTTGAAATCCATTTGTAATACTATACAAGTAAACAAGTAAAGCTGCGGCTTTGTCACACATACTTATTAAATCTAATGTACAGTTTTAAAAACGACTTTTGGTCGTATCTGTTATATATCATGTGTTGTTGATCCATTAGAATTAAACACGCCCCGGTACCCTTATTTCCCTCGCGACCTAATTTGGGGGTGTTACAGGAGCCAAGGTTATAGAGAACCAGGTCAGATGTTTTTGCTAGACTATAACCGTTTTCAAACATTGCATACATTACAAAAGGGTTTTTACGGGGTATTTCAATAACAAATTGTTGCGATTAGTCGTTAGGCTATAAGCATGCATAATTGATATATACGTGTTTATAATATAATAACGTATAATAAAGAATAATAGTCTTATATTAAAATACAAATAAAAGACACTTTTGATTTTCATTTTCGAGGCAAGTCGTATCGAAGAATCTACAGTTACGTATACTGAGTAGCAGCCCATATTGAGGACCTATCCTGACATAGGATCACACAGTAGCGACTGACCTATTTTTCAGGATCCACCGTCTCCCCAGATTACGTGCCTGTCCCTATGAGCCAAAGAGCAGCATCCACCTTCACCTATCTATGTAACCATTTGTATCCGTAGCCTGTTTACCCGAGTTCCTTGACCATAGGTACGATGTCCTACCCGGCTGAGGAGATCAGCCATTCCTGTTGCTGCCATCACCTACTACTAGCGTTACCGGATATCATTCCTAGTCTATCATGAGGAGCGATCCGGAGGAGGATACGAGTAGATACCTGAGGAGATCCAGCCGACTATCCTGCTGACAGAGGAGACGACAGGGATGTTGAGGAGCCATCTGACGATGATGATGATGATGCAGAGTAGGAGAAGCAACTTAGCCCTCCGACCCTCAGGCTTGTTGCTTAATCAGCTGACCAGGACCCATACCTTGCTTATTCGCGTCTCGGCTAGGATGTCATCCGACCCTAGGGCGCCACACCGATCCCTCTCGCAGAGAATTTGTTGAGAGATATTAGCCATACCTACTCCACCACACCAACACATCTCTCTCCATACTTATCACCGCTTCCTCCAGATACCCTCGTTCCCCATTACCTATACAGCACCACCACCCAATAGCCCACATATGTTGAGGGATCTCTGGGATCCCGAGCGCTTGATTAAGACAGAGAGATGCTCCATCATCTCCTGTTCATGAGACTGCTCATGCCCCGAGATTTGTTTTAACCCACATTGTAAAGGCCTGTCCGTACTACTCCTGGTCCTGGATACGAGGTCGGGGAGAGTTCGGCAGCTGGTGCTGCTAGGCAGGTTGGACCTACCATAGCTGGGGCAGACCTTTATAGATTTTCTGATATGTTAGATGTCGCTCCAGGATGCCAGGCGTCTAGAGAGTTAGGCTATGGTGATTAACGGATACATGGATGACCTTATAGGAGCCACCCAGGAGATTGCACGACCCACCCTAGCGGGGGTCAGTCAGAGAGTTACTGATGGCTACCTACTGTGACCAGGAGGATGATATCATATATTCCAGCTGGATGATGCACGACATGACCGAGCTCCTACTTAGAGCCGTGAGACAACCTTTTACATCAGATAGCCATTCCATAGACGCACTGCCCTTCTGATGGATGGATGATGCCAAAGTATCATCAGGGCCGCTTGCATCTAGTCGAGGATTCTTGCGATCAGGTACATTCCGAGTGCATAGCACTTCATACTAATACGGTCATGGCTGCAGCAGTCCGAGATCACTGGGGGGGGGGGGGGGTTTGCAGTCAGCAGACCGTAAGACAAACGTGATTTCAGATCTCTGAAAGCAGACCATTGGAACAGAGACAGTTAGTGGAGGCACAAAAGAAGTGAAGAGCCTCAAGACTTCATGATTTCGAAAAGGGCCTTTTATTTTTCAGAAGACAGCAGGGACCGCTAAGGATCCTGCAGTAGCCAGCAGCTACCAGAGAGTCCAGTAGCATTCTTAGACTGGGGTTTATGACTGTAGCTACTGTAACCTTCTGTTTAAGTTAAATTTTAAATTTTGGGGGGGGTTATTCCACACTAAGCCGACTGTATATATCTTTGTTTTTGTCCTAGCTACTCTGTTAGATCTTTTTGTTTATGTATCGGCACTTTGTAACAGCCTACTAAGTATTACCGTATATCTCGGCTAGTATGGCTTTAAGTTTATTTTGTCTGTACTAAGTGATGTGATTGTTTGTATTAAACCAATCATGTATAATTTTCCCATGTTATATATTGAAAGAGGATTATATTGTTTTAAACGAAATCGAATTATTGTGAAAGACTGTCGATTTGTTAATTTCAATACTGTTACTTAATGTCACCATGTGCTAATCTCGGGTTAATTTATTATGTATACATTCGGTATGTGTTAAGATTTTTGAATCCTAACGAGTAGTAAGTTTTTCTTGTGATTTAAAGAAAATGCCAAATATGAGGTAGGCCCACGAGGTTAAACCCCAAATGCAACACAACACCATCACAGACACTCATACCATTACATCTGTCACACGGCCCAAATTCAGGCAATGATTAACCGAAGGCGTTACTGCCTGCAACTGCAGCACGTGATGCCAACCCGAAATTGGGCGATTGATAAGCCATACTCCAGGAACGGGTGTCAGAAGGCCTGTGTAGGTTACTCGTGAATGCACCTACCCGACTTCCTAAAATGCCAACCCTTGAACTTCAAGGGCACTGAGGAAGTTGTCAGACTCACTCAGTGGTTCGAAAATATGGAATCTGTTTACACATAAGCAACTGTTCATACATGCCAAGTCCAAGTTTGCAATCGTGTAACCCTGCAAGGAAATCTCTACATGTGGAATTCCCAAACACAGTTAAGAACCACTACTCATAAGCTGCTCAATCAATGCCAGGGAGACACTGAAGAAGATGATGACCTACAAATACTGCCCAGGGCGAAATATAAGAAACTGAGTCAAAAGGTGAATTGAAGGTAAAGGTTAATGATGCTTAGCCTATAGCCAACGTTTCCAAGAACTGGCACTAATGTGCGATCGAATGTTTCCGGAAGAAATAGACCAAGTTAAGAAATATGTCGGTGGCTTGCCCGACACGATCCATGGCAGTGTGATGGCAACTAAGCCAAAAACTATGCAGGATGCCATTGAGTTCGCCACTGAACTCATGGACAAGAAGATCAACACTTGGGCTTGAACGTCAAGGCTGACAAAAAAGAAATCTGATGACACTAGCCAGAAAACAACCAAAATCAGCAACCAAAAATAGACAAAAACACTAGAAGACATATCCGCCGAAATGATGACAGGAGACCATACGAGGGCCAGACCTCTGGTTCCAAATGTAACTACACCATGAAGGTCACCCTTGTGCTCCTAAATGCCACAAGTGCCACCGATTTGGTCATTTAGGTCTTGACTGCACTGGAGTCCCCTAAATGTCAACACTTGGCTAAATCAGAGGGCTTTGTTTTATATGTGGTGTTCAGGGCATTTCACTAGAAGGATTGCCCAAAATGGAAGAACAACAAACAACAGGGGTAATCAGCTGGAATGCCAGTGCTCGGCAAAGGAGTAATCATTGGCAATAGCAGGGTCACACCGGACAACAAAGGTCATCACGGTACGTTTCCTCCCTAAACAACCGATATCACTATTTATTGGATACCGGTTCCGAAAGGAGTATTGTTATCTACTGCATTTAGCTCTCGAAATTTAATCACTCGCGGACTGCCATTAGATCATGATTATATGTCGAACTACCGATGGCGAAATAGTTAGGTTAAACACTATTAATCCAGGTTACGTTAAACCTCTAAATCATCCTTTTCAACATAACCTAATGCCCTAGAACTAGGTAGTTTTATGACGTAAAAATTGGATATGGACTGGTTTGGCAAAGTACCATGCGTTATTGTCTGTGCAGAGAAAGATCGTTCGTATTCCTCTTGAGACAAAAATTTAAATCGTTCAGCGTGTGACGGAAGCAGCAATAAACACGGGACCTGATTAAACATCATCTCGTGTGCTAAAGCTCAAGAGTATTTAACGAAGGGATGCCACGTATTCTTAGCAAATATCACCACAACCAAAGACGAAGACAAGTCAAAGGGGAAACAACTTGAAGATGTGCGATCGATCAATAATATTCCTGAAGTCTTTCCATGAGGACTTGCCGGTATACCACCCACAAGACAAGTGGGAGTTTTCGAATCATTTGGTACCGGGGTGCAACACCGTACCCGGCACCATAAAGATTAGCCCGCCGAAATTAAGGAACTACGGAGCACCTGCAGGAACGTACGGATAAAGCTACATAAGAGACCAAGTTCCTCGCCCTGGGGAGCTCTGGTTTTGTTTGTAAATAAAGAAAGATGGGTCTTTCCGATGTGCAACGATTACAAGGAATGAACAAACTGCCCAAATGACAGTGAAGAACCGCGAACCACTCCCAAGATCGATGACCTATTCGACCAGCTGCAAAAGGGTCGAGTATTTATTCAAGATCGATCTGAGTATCAGGGTATCACCATTTGAGGGTTTCGAGAGGAGGACATTACCAAGACTAGCATTCAGGGACTCTATAAAATACTGTCACTATGAATATCAATTCATGTCTTTTGGTTTGACTAATGCAACAGCCATGTTCATGGACCTTATGAACCGGTGTGGGTAAACCTGTATCTGGACAAGTTTGTAATTTGTCCTTCATCGATGACATTTTGAGCTACTCCAAAGTAAAGAAGAACATGAAGAAAACCTTAGGCACGATCTGAAATTACTTAAAAGGAAGAATTGTCCGCCAAGTTCCCAAGTGTGAATTACTGATTTCAGGGTACACTTCCTCGTCACTGATTGACTGTCGAGATTCACGTTAACCCTGCCAAATTGAAATCTATCAAAGATTGGTGTACTCCTAAGAAACACCAACAGAGATTCGCTAATTTTTGGGCCTTGCCGGCTATTATAGAAGATTCATCAAAGGGTTTTCAAAGATCGCCAAGTCAATGACCAAACTAACCCAGAAAGGTGTCAAGTTTGATTGGGGCGATAAACAAGAAGCAGCTTTTCAACTATTGAAGCAGAAGCTGTGCAGTGCACCAATCCTGGCCTTACCTGAGGGAAGCGAAGATTTCATCGCATACATATTGCGATGCCATCAAAAGAAGGGTTTTGGGCGCTGTGTTTGATGGCCAAAGAGAAAAGGTGATTTTCTTATGCACCATCACGCCAGTTAAAAAATTCATAGAGAAGAACTATACTACTCATGATTTGGAACTTGTGACTGTAGTGTTATCGTTCTCAAGATTAAAGGCACTATATGTAACGACCAGTGTATGGTGTTCACCTGATACACAAAAGAGTACAACACATTCCTTGATCAGCAGGAATTAAATATGAGGCAACGTCGCTGGTTAGAGTTGCCTGAGGAATTACTATTGTGAAATTCGTTATCCACCCAGGGAAGGGAATTTTTGTTGCTGAAGCTCTGAGCAGGAAGAACGAGAACCAACCATTGAATAGTTGAGCCTTAGTCAATGACTATGCCTTGATCTTCTAACAAATCCTGAAAGCTCAGACTGAAGCACGGAAACCAGAGAACATCAAAAGGCGAAGGATGTAGGAGTAATGTTGGTTTAGATTCAAAAGAGCACGAGAAACTTAGAACAGAAAAGATTGAACCCCGCACAGATGAACCCCGTGCTTAAATGGAACAGGAGTGGTTACCATGTTTTGACGACTAAAGGACTGTGATCATGCACGAGTCCCACAAGTCTAAATACTCTATTCATCCCGTTTCTCTGACAATATGTACCAGGAAATAAATAAAGAAGCTATATTGTGGCCCAATATTAAAGCCAACATCGCCACCATATGTTAGCAATGTTTGACCTGTGCTAAGGTCAAGGCCGAACACCAATAGACCATACGGGTTTGTTAGTATAACCCGTAGTGGGGGGGGGGGAAAGAGGGGGGAATGGGGGGGGGGGGGGGTGGAAAAACGAGATTACCACAATTGAAGTGACAACATCACTATGGATTTTGTCAACAAAGCTTCTAATCATCACAGGGTTATTGACACTATTTAGTGATCGTTGAAACCGACTTACAAATTCCCGCCATTTTATGCAATGAGGGAAACCATTCCTTCGGATAAACTGGCGAGAATGTACCTAAAGGAGGTAGTCACGAAGCATGGAAAATACTGATCTCAATTATCCGGTAACGCGACCTCGATTCTCATCAAATTTCTGGAAGTCACTTCAGGGGTACAAGTTTGGATATGAGTACTGCATATCATCCGGAAACCGACGGACAAAGTGAGAGAACCATCCAAACTCTTGAGGATATGTTATGTGCTTGCGTAGATCTCGGATAGAACTGTTTTTAACAACAGTTTATTTTTATTGATTTTATGGCTCGTTTTGTAGATTATTTGAAGATGTGATTACGAAGATAGTTGATTATTGCTTATTTGATGTTGTAGTTGGGTTTCACAGGTGCGTGTCTTATCATATCTTAAAGTCGTGTTTATGACAAGACATCGACTTTAAATATAACTTGTTCGTGCTTAAATGGTGTGACGAAGACTTGTCAAAATCTAGCAAAGGTGTGTGATTTTTCTTATGGTGCTTAATGCTCACATTTGCTATCACTTAGTATGTGTCTCATAGAAGATGAGGATTTTTGTCAAGAGGTTGCGGTCTACTTATATTTTACAGATTTATTTATAAGTTGGACGTCACGTGGATAGTGCAAGACATAAGATACAAGTTTGAGAGATTCTACTTCTTTATAAAATTCGTTATACTCAGTTTTCTTCATCAGTAATCACTACATAGAGCCTACAAAGTTCGAGATTCAAGAGATGGTCAACATATGGGTTTCAGGGGAAGCTTATTGATTAAATGTTTAACCATCTACATGCACCACTTGAGGGGAAGTGTTTCGTTACTACCGCTAGTCATTTATTACTACTGCTAGTTTATATTTCTACTACTCAAAGTCATTTTTCGTATTATGCTTCATGGCGGGTATTTTGAGTATTGGAAGGCTGGATTAGTAGTTGTGGTATATGGTTTGTAGCTGTTATGATCCAAGTTGCATATCTACAGAAAACCCCTATTGGATGAAGACAAAAAGGGGAAGAATATAACACCTCGTGTTTTAGGACAATGTACGACGTTAATAAAGTCACAAATTATTTTTAGTATTGTACGCGTTTGCTCTTAAACCGTAAACGTTAAGTTAAATCGCGTAAACTAAAAATGATCATTCAATGTAAACGGGCATTAAACAATTAAATGTTTACATCAAACAAGTGTTATATGATTATTTAGAGGATAATTAATAACTTTGTTCATCTTATTTTTATTGGCTACGTAAAATGCTTACGTTTCGCGATAAAACGCGTTTCGGCATTCCCGGAAGCACCAAAACCTAACTACGCTTAAACGAATACCCACGATTATACCCAATACCCAAAATAATCAATATAACATCACATGGGAGCCTATGTGGCCGAAATTTTCAAGATAGGACCAAGAGATATCAACTTGCCCTAAATATCTAGATATTATAAATATCTAGATATTATAGGAAACCATTTCACTTACACATGGGTTAGAAAGTAACCATGGTTAGGTTAATTAGATATTTTCACTATAAATAGCATGCATACACTCTTTCTTTCATAAACACTTAGCAAAAATCACAAAAACTCTTTCTCCCTTCTCTCTCAAACTCACGGCTCAAAACCCTTAGAAAACACAATCCATAGCTTGATTTTCTTTCACCATATTAGTGTTTACATATCATACTTAAGGTATTCTAAGAAGAATTGAAGGGTTGGTTAAGCTTTGAAAGGGTTTTAAGAAGATATTGCAAGATTAGGGTTTTTGGTAAAAATTAGGGTTTCATCCTAATTTTTCAAGCCAAGAGGTTTAATCACAAGGGTGTGATTGTTATTCTTACCTCTACTCATCCACACAAGGTTATATCAAAAGCTTAAATCATTTCATAACTAAGTATTTAATGTGTTCATAAGCTTACTAAGTTAAATCACCATCTAGGGGTACTTTATGATATGTGAAATGGATTTTTACCAATTGATTAATTTTTGTACATCTATTTACATGTCATATGGATGATAATATTATGTTAAAAGGAATGTATAAGTGTTTTAACATGTTGGTTAAGTATAAACATCTTTAAGTGCAAATTAGGGTTTCTAAAAGTCAACCTATAAGTTACAAGTGAAAATGGTAAAATAACATGTTAATCTTGTTATCTTGGACTCACATGAACAAAACATAACCTAATGGACCTAATATATTAAGACATAAGATATTTAAGGGTTCTAAGGGTTATAAAAAAAGTGAAAAGCTAAAAGTCCTAAAAACAAGTTTTTTAAACACATTTGGAAAAAATATCTTAGGGTCTATTTTGTAATTTGTAATTCAAAATTTACATATATATTTTATGATTTTATAAAATACTACATGTCACAAGGATCGAGGGGTCATAAAGAACTCGAAAAACCGATTAATAACGAAGAAGATACGCCATTTACAAGTTTACGATAGTTAATACTTTTATAAAACAAATTTTATAAAAAGTACTATTCATTACAGAAACTTATACTTTATAAACATCAATAATATGATAAAACTTTCAATTACGAGAACGTGTTCGAAAGAATCACTAAAAACGGAGCTATAACGAATAAGATACGGCTAAAACGGGTTTTACGTTAATTAAAAGTATAAAAATGATTTTATAACTGTTTATTCATCACAGAATCTCAAAAACTTAAAAATGTGATTTTATGATCACTCGTCTTAATACGAAAGCGTGGGCGTAAGAAACGCGAGAAACGGGCTTAAAACGACAAAGTTATGTCATTTTTTTACTAAAGGTGTAATTATAAACGTTTTTACTTTATAATTACGATTTCGCTTAAACAAATAGATGGTGATATAGCTATATAGATTATATATGTTATTAGTTATCGAAGTGCTATATTACTAGGGAATTTCATAATGAGGCTTCTTCGGATGGCGTATTGACGAGTTGTTGGATTTACGATTTAAAGTGTCCTAACTCCTCGTACGTCATGTCATGACCTCTTTAATTATGATAGCCCGAACGATAGTACGATGTAACAACTATAAGATTATATTCAATGTTATTAATTAAAGTACTCGGTACTTATACGACCTTAATTTAAATAGGTTGCATCTAAACGTTTTGCGTGACGTTTTATCTGTGTTATTTGGACTATCAGTACTCAAGGTGAGTTCATAGCCCCACTTTTTACAGTTTTACTGATTTACTATTATTTGGGGTGAAAACATGCTTTGTTTTATAAATTGGACGCAAGTGTTTAAAGTATATTGATTATGTGTTTGCCTAAGTAGCGATAACCCTCCTGAGCCCATTATCATGAACTGTCAATTGCATATATGTAGTTGTTAATTGCATTATGTGAGCGCGAATGTTATAAATAGATCTATTGGGATTAACCTCCCCATTTGGGTGATTAGCTATCACCGGGAATGAACGTTGACCATGTCGGACTTAGATGTTGCGGGTTACAACATCTGTACGGGCAAAATAACTGCTAAAATAGCAAATATAGGTTGAGCTTCAGTGTCATGAGCTTAGTGCAACAGTAATCTGGTTTTGTGATTGTTGGCATATGTTGTAACATCACGGGAAAGTCTTGCGGTCCTGCATAATTTAAATACATAAACCTATGAATTCACCAACAATTTTGTTGACGTTTTAAGCAATGTTTTCAGGAGGTCAATAGGCACGAGGTGCCAAGGATGCATTGGATTACATTTTGGATTGCACACTTAAAGATTTATGTGCATCATATTTTGGGAAATGTATTGTTGTCTTTTGTAATATTAAACAAGGAACAAGTAAAGCTTTATGCTTTTGTATTATGTCTTATAATTAAATCCAATGTATCAATTTAAACGACTTTTTGTGTCGTTCTTATATATATCTTGTGCTGTTGATCTTGAAGTAACACGCCCCGGATCCTTATTCCGCTGCGACCCATTTTGGGGGTGTTACAGATTGGTATCAAGAGCCAAGGTTATAGAGAACCAGGTCAAAATGTTTTTGCTGGACTATAACCGTTTTCAAACATTGCATACATACAAAAGGGTTTTTACGGGGTATTCATATACAAATTGTTGCATTAGTCGGTTAGGCTATATACATGCATAATTGATATACGTGTTTATAATATATTACGTATATAAGGATAATAGTCTTATATTAATATACTTATATAAGTCACTTTTGATTTTTCAGTTTCGAGCATGTCGGATTCGGAAGATTCTACAGTTACGTATACTGAGATATCCAGCCCATATGAGGACCTATCTGACATAGGATCACCAGGAGCCGAAGGACCTATTTTTCAGGATCCACCGTCTCCAGATTACGTGCCTGGCCCTGAGGAGCCAGAGCAGGCACCACCTTCACCTATTTACATACCATTTGTTCCGGAGCCTGTTTACCCGGAGTTCTTACCAGTGGACGATGAGGTATTCCCGGCTGAGGAGCAGCCAATGCCTGCTGCTGACTCACCTACTCATCAGTCACCAGGGTATATACCGGAGTCCGACCCTGAGGAGGACCCAGAGGAGGATGATGAGGAGGATCCTGAGGAGGATCCAGCCGACTATCCTGCTGACAGAGGAGACAGGGATGATGAGGAGTCATCTGATGATGATGATGCAGAGGAGGAGCACTTAAGCTGCCTTCCTACCCAGCAGCTGTTGCAGTATTCATCTGACCAGGACCCCATACCTTGCTTATCGCGTCACGGCTAGGATGTCCATCCGACCCCAGGCGTCGGCACCGTTCCTCTCCGAGGAAGTTGCTGAGAGATTGTTAGCCTTACCTACTCCACCACCATCACCTCTCTCTCCATACTCATCACCACTTCCTCAGATACCCTCTCCGCCATTACCTATACCATCACCACCACCCAATGGCCCTACATATGTTGAGGGATCTCTGGGATCCCGAGCTGCTGGGATTAGACAGAGAGATGCACTACCATCTCCTGTTCATGAGACTGAGATGCCTGAGATTTGTTTACCGCTTCGGTAAGTAGGCCGCGTCGAACTACTCTTGGTCCAAGATACGGGTCTTGGTGAGAGTACGGCAGCTGGTGCTACAGCAGTTTGGACCTACCACAACTGAGGCAGACAGATGAGAGCTGCAGCACCATCCACCTATCATTCACTACTCCCATCAGGGACCCCACCATTGTTACCTATACCTCTACCATCTACTAGCCACATAGCTGATATTCCCGAGGCTGACACGCCGCCCCGGAAAAGACTACCACTTACTACTCCTAGACCTGAGTGTGAGGTTGGAGAGAGTTCTGCTGCTGCTGCTACGAGACAGCCATGACCCACTATAGAGACCAGACTCTGAGATACTGAGAGGAGGATGATGACCGCCTTAGAGTTGGTCAACAGGAGGGTCACTTACTAGGTAGATGTTTGCACTAGAGAGAGTTCAGAGTTTTGCACACGACATCACGATGCCCAGAAGGATCGTGCAGCTGTGAGAGCTGAGATTGAGGTATTGAGGAGAGAGAGACTTGCTTATGAGCAAGAGAGTATGGAGACTCGTCAGGCTTTGGCTAAGTCTGAAGCTCACTGCAGGGCATTAGAGGCACGAGTTACAGTATTAGAGACTGAGGTGCATCGCCACGAGTGGCAGCGTCAGGCTACAGATGATCTTGCTGTTCAGCATATCATGCGTACCCAGGCCCTGGAGGCTGGAGCACGCATTGACACATTGGAGGACACTGGTAGCAGTTCCTAGACTTTGGTTATGATTGTATCTACTATGCAGTCTGTTAAGTTTTATGGGTTACTCCCAGCTAGCAGGCGGTATAGATCTTTTGTTTTGGTTAGCTATCCTGTATAGATCTTTTGTTCTGATCAGCTATCCTGTATAGCCTACTAAGTATTACGGGTAACTCCCGGCTAGTAGGGCTCTATGTTGATTTTCATTTTGTAACCTAGCGATAGGGAATCATTATGTACTAAACCAATCATGTATTATTTTCCCAAGTTATATATGGAAAGGATGGATTATGTTTTATATGAAATCGAATTTATTATGAATGAATGTCGATTTGTTAATTTCAATACTGTTGTGTATTTCACCATGTGTTGTGATCTCGTTTTATTTATTATGTATACATCGGGTTATGGTTAAGATTTTTGAAATCTAACGGGTATTATGTTTTCTTGTGATTTAAGAAAATGGCACCAAGAGGAAGGCCCACGAGGTTAAACCCAGGTACAACTCCCCCACCAGTCACAGACCCTACTACCACCACTTCGGTCACCAGTGCCCAACTTCAGGCCATGATCGACGAGGGTGTCACTGCTGTGTTGGCAGCACGTGCTACGACCCGAAATGGCGATGATAGCCATACCTCGGGAACAGGTGTGAGAAGGAATGAACGCGCTGTTCGGGAGTGCACCTATCAAGACTTCATGAAATGTCAACCCTTATTCTTCAGGGGCACAGAAGGAGTGGTCGACTTGACCCAGTGTCCAAAATCATAAGCCTATTATGATTATACAAATCCCTAATCCAATCCAAAACATTTCCTACCCTAAGAAATGATAAATAAGCCTAATCCCTAATATCCTGGCCCAAGTCAAAATGATAAAACACCGGGTCAAAACCACCATTCACTCTTCCTTCCCAAAATTCACTGCAACTAATTAACGTATGGGTAAATCCTTCCCTCCACGCTCTCTCTCTTCTAGAAGGAAAACGTGGCACATTTGCATCACTCCTTGACACCCTGGCGATCCTGAGCAATCCGATTGGTTGATGAGACGTGAAGGAGGATCAAGGGCTCAAAATGGATGGATTCAGTGTTTGTTATGATTGAAGGGTCATGATTAAAGCAAAGTGACGCTCCTCAAGACCTAAAATCTTCCCCTCCTCACTATAAATAGATAGAGGATTTTTTTTTTTTTTTTTTTTTTTTTTTTTTTTTTTTTTTTTTTTTTTTTTTTGTTTTTCACATAGGGTGTGTAGTTTTTAAGTAGCTTTTAGTAGTATTTTAGCTTATTTTTAGCTTATTGTCTTTTTGTTATTGTAATTTCCTTTTCAAGCTTGTAACCTTTTCATTATCAATAAAAGTTCAGTTTTCCTTTAAGTTTTATATTGAATTCATACTTTACTTTTATACATTTTCGTTTAACATGTGTTTGGAAACTACCTAATAAGCTCAATAAGCTCACGTATTAACCTAGTACAGCTAAGTTCTTTTTCAGTTATGCTTGTTAAGTTTAACTAAATAAGCTAATCATTCTTAAAATCACTCAAATAGTCATTAAATGCTTAAATTAAAAGATAAGCCAGAAATGGATGGGCTTATAGGTTTGTACCAGCTTATGAAAATAAGGTGGAGCTTGTAAATAAGTTCTAAAGAGCATTTATTTGTCCTTGTTTTGAGGAAAGGACAAAGTTAGTTTACTTTTACTCATTTTAGCTTAAATTCTATCTCAGCTTATTAAACTGCTTAATTAGTGCTTATTTATGCTTATTTGTGCTTATTCAGTCATAATATAGTTTTATGTGTCTAATTTATAGTTTAGAATAGTTTAATTTGAGCTTTTATATAATCTGTCCATCTTATTAGTTAAATAGCTTATTAGTGTAGCTTATTGTTGAGTGTTTATTTTTCCTTAGTTTATGCTTATTTGTCCTTATTATGCCTAGATCTTAATCTGTTTTCATTATTTGAAGCTTTACTTGGTCTGTTTTAGCTTAAAATGCATTTGCTAGTTTTAAAGGGGTGTTTGGGATAAGCAATTTTAACTTAGCAAAAATGTGTTTAGTCTGATTTTGGAGTTCAAATGGATTTGATAAGCTCTAATAAGGTCTATATGCTGGTTTTCATAAGTTAGAAATAAGCTTTGTTAAGTTTTGAAGTTAGTTTAATCAAAAATCCAAATCTGCTAGTTTAAATGGTTTATAAACTGCTTAGTGGTTTAATTCTTTAAAAAGTGTACTTGAGTTGTGTTATTTGTGCTCAAAACTAGTTTCTTGTGCATCATTTTGCATATGTTTCAAGTTTATAAACCTTGGAAAATCCTTAGAGAGTGTTAGATCAAAAACAGCCAAGTAATGCTTGTTCATTGCTATTTTTAAAAGTCTAAGTTTGCATATCAAATAAGGTCTTATTTTAACTAACATTAGGTTAATTTTTGTTGAAATCAGCTTAGTGTAGTATGGTTTCAATCTGTTTTAAGCTTTTAGTTTGTTAAAAGTGATTTAGAGTCTTAAAATTTAAGCTTCAAGTTGTCATTTATTTTCAAAAAGCCAAAAAAATAGTAGTGTAGACTGTCATTTTCATTTGCCTTTTTCTAGCTTATTTCTTTATCAAGTTTGCTTAATTCCTGCTTATTTGTGTTATTAGAGTATAGGACTTAATCTGTTTTTAGTTTTTATCTTTTTCCTAGTGCTAATTAGTCCTTATTCTTAGCTTATAATTTAGTCAAAAGTCCCTTAAAAGTTCCTTTTTGTGTCAACTGTCTTAGTACCTTTTGATGGTTTTCAACATTATTTTACTTGCTTAATTCTAGTTATAAGTGCTTATTGAGTCTAGAATTAGGTATGTTTTTAGCTTTTTAGTTTTCTATAAGCTTATTGTGTCCAAAAGCTCAAACAGTTTTAACTAGGTTCCTAAAAGTCTTCACTAGCTAGTTTTGCAAACTGTCACTTCTAACTGTCTTTTTCCTAGCTTATTAATAAGATTTAGCAATAAGTCCTATATTAAAGTTTCTAATTTTAGATTATTCTATAGCTTTTTCAAAAAGAAAAATTTTTAAAAATGTTTTTTTACAAAAAGGTAGGTCACAGGATTCGAATCTGTGACCTTCCCCACACAACACACACGCCTTAACCATCTGCCCTTAGGACTTTTTCATTATACCTTTGCAACATCTATTTTTTATACTAAGTTTATTTTTGAGCTTATTTTAGCGTATTAATTTTTCACAGCTTATTAGTGATAACTTTTAGATCCGTTTTTCTTTGTAAACCCCCTTAGAATAAGTTCTAGTATTTTTATAAATTTTCTTAAAATTTTATGATTAAGTTAGTATTTTTTTTTGTTTAATTTTTATGTATTATTTAGTTTTAAAAATAGTTTTAAATAGTTTAAAAAATAATTTCTATTTTTTAAAAATTAGTTTAATACATTTTAGTTTAAGAAATTTGCATTTGAGTTTTTAGAGTTTTAATTTGTCATTATTAGTTAATTGGTTAGTAATTTTTAGTTATTAATTAGTTTTTAATTGTGTTAAATGTCGTTAGATTTTTAAATTGTCTTAATTCCAAGTTTAGCGCACCTTTATGTGCTTTCCCTTTGCGTAGTTAGAATTAGAATTCAAAATCCAAAATATCGATTATTCAAGCACGCGATCACGAACCGAAACAAGATTTTCAATATTCACGCTTCGTTGGGAAAACGACTAGGGAATAATTTGAATTTTATCCTTTCCTAAGGGTAATTTTCTCATTAATATTTTCCGAAAATATATTTTATTAGTAATTAGCTTATTACTCTTTCACAAGAGTGGTTTTCCCTAGTTGCTTTTACCTTATATATATAATACACACGTATCAGCCCTAATGTATCTTACGTCAAGCAGACCGGACATTGTACATGCTACTTGTTTATGTTCTCGGTACCAAACTAAGCCATCCGAGAAGCACCTCAAAGAGGTTAAAAGGATCTTTCGCTATCTCTGGGGAACCGTCAGTATGGGTCTCTGGTATACGAAGGATTTTGGTTTTGAACTAACCGGATTTTCAAATGTTGATTATGCGGGATGTAAAGACACCGTCAAGAGTACTTTCGGTGGAGCTCAATTCTTAGGTGAAAAGCTGGTTAGTTGGTCCTCAAAGAAACAAGACTGTACGACGCTGTTAACCGCGGAAGCAGAATATGTGTCTCTATCCGCTTGTTGTACCCAAGTCCTTTGGATGCGGACACAGTTAACGGATTATGGCTATCACTTCAACAAGATTCCATTCTATTGTGATTCGAAATCAGCCATAGCCATATCCTGCAACCCGATCCAACACTTGAGAACAAAAAGCATCGCTGTTCGCTACCATTTCATAAAGGAACACGTGGAAAAGGGTACGATTGAACTGTATTTTGTACAGACGGTTTACCAAATGGCCGACCTTTCACACCATAGCTTTTCAGTCGGATCGATTCAATATTTGTTTGTCGCCTTTGGTATGCGCCTCATTGTCTCCTTAGGAACTTGACCGGTCTTGCAAAATATCCGTAATTCTTTGGTATACTATTTTATCAGAAAAATAAAATATAAAATATAAAACCTATAAAAGCAAAATAAAAAATAAAAAAAAAATCAAAAATACCAAAAATAATCTTCTCTGACATGTCTCTCGACAATCGATAACATTTACGTACCTAAAAATGTTGATTAATATTGACACTGGTGTATAAATGAAGTTCGAGGCGGTGAGTTCAAATGCTTTCAAAAACATGTCTTTCAAAAAAAAAAATTCTCTACGGACTTATAAGTAATGTCAATTAGGACTCAGTCTCAACGAAAAGGAAAATTTGTCCATTTATGTACATTTACCTAAACCAAACAGGAAGTTCATATCTTCTATGGTCTTGAGCAATGTCATGAAAAACATTCAAAGTTTGTTGAATGCTCAAGAGAAGACAAGCACAAGAATATAATTAATAAGATTACATATAAAATCATTTTCCTGTTTGGAGCACAATTTTTTCAACATATTTCAAAAAGGAAAATTGCAAATTCTTTTCAAAATTGTGTGCTCAACCAAACTCCCACTCAATGTTTTCACTCTAATCTTTTATTGTGAAAGAGTATAATAATAAAGTTTCATTCCGTTGCTTTTAGGTTTCCTTAGACTTAGTTAAGATTATGTGGAATTAAGAACACTTACTTGTTTTTTATTCGCTAATTATTCCCAAAATTGTCACACATATGTAATTTTTGAGGGGAGAAGAATATTGATTAATGTGATCAATTCGGATAATAATGGATACGATCATTTCAATCTATTAAGTGCATTTCCAAAACTCTCATTTGCAAACTCTTTAGTAATTGGAGCATTATGTGTAGGGGAGCTTTTTGGTAACTCTAAAAACTCTCAATGTGTCATAATTGATTTCTTAGACACGTTGATTGATTTTTCAATGGTTTTATGGATCTTCATGGCAATGCACCCAAAGACACGACCTATTGTTGGTCTCTCAAGGAGTTATAAAGCAGTTAGTTAGGTTATATTCTCTTCCATATCCCAGACCAAAACCAGAGGGGGGATCTACCCAAAAACCCTTCATTAGACGAGTAGATAGTCCTAGGTATGATTGAAAACAGGAGCAAAGTAGACCGGGAAGAATATTTCCAAGGCATGAGTTATCACTGGAACAATCCCAACAAGGTGATAATGAGGACAAGCATTGGGCTTTAACATTGAAGGGGTTGAAGAATTAAAAAGAATTGTAAGGATAAAGGGTGAAAAGAAAGAAGCCCTCCATACAACTTAGGTAGAAAACTGGGTCAATGCATAATCTATCAGTAATCACAAAGATGATTATGATATTGAAGACAAGTCATCATAGACCATTGATGCAGGAACATCCCAACCAGCTTACTCAGGCTTTCTATTAAAAGAAGTTTGATTCCATTTTCTCACAGAGATTAACAGTTTCTAATGGCTTTCTCATTCCGAGATCGTTGATATTGAAAAGGTGGCAGTCTGCTCCAGCCTACGAATTACCAAATAAAAAATGTGCACTTATAGAGTCTAGAGCCAAAGAGATCCATAAAAAATCTCACTAGAATAAACAAATTCCAATATACAAATTGTCATACATCTTATATACAACATTTGGTATCAAACAAGTCCTACGCATTATCCTGTGTAATTGCAAGAACATTCGTAGGTGATACATATTTAGTATTCACAATGATGAATATAAATCCTTCCAGAGTCAACATTAAACAGTTCTGCGGTAGGTGACTTGCGAGATTCTAAATGAATCAAGCTTGTGTCAACTAGATATCAATTTTGGTCCAGTATATGAATTGACGACTCAATCAAAAATATAGTAACTATCTAATTCACTCTTACCGTGTTGTCCGCTTTGAGACGCTCCGGTAACAAGAACAGCTAGTGCAGCTACGAAACCCTGTCAAGGAGATTCTTTTGAACTCTACCTAATCACAGGCAGTATTTATACTGATTAACGGGGAACCGTGGTTATTGCAACCGTATTTGATGAAGTGACAAAGGCACTTTCATCCATGTATGTTTATCACTAACCTATACTTGCAGGTTTTCCTGAAGGTAGCAACTTCTAGTCCATGACGAGTCAAGATTCAAGACCTCATGCTCAATCGACAAAGATAAATACATGATGAAAGCTCAAACACTCATATCAAAGTCTTCCGCAATCTCTGATGTACAAGCACTTCCTCAAAAGAACATTTTCAACAAGATTGCCGAACAATAACAAAGATATATCTCACAAGTGCATCAAGTATTACTCCTTCCATGATGTGGTACAAGTATCATGTTAAATAAAATGTTAAGGGAGATTGTTAGCAAGCTTTCAAGACCTTGAGCATGAGGGTGGAGACACAAGATCACAAGGAGGCATAAAGATTCAAGGATAAAGATTCAAAGATCTCAGTAGTCAAGACAAATCAAGGCCAAAGACCATGACATCAGTATTTTGTCAAATAATATCATGTTAAAGATCAAGATCCAAGATCACAAGCATGCAAAAAGAACTTCAAAAGAATTCCCAAGTCTATAAGGTTCTGAGACTCAAGACGTCACAAGAAGTGAAGCCATATATGCAATGACCACCCCTTAGGGGGAGATTGTTAGACTTAGTTTTTATTAAAGTGATGGTATTTAATATTCCCAAACCTTGTAATAGTTTAGTCTATGTTTCCTGGAATTCATTTAAGCTAATTGGGCCTAGGTGTCGGGCTTAAAGCCTATTTGTATTATGTTCGGCCTAACATAAAGCCCAAATGAACCACCTTAGGGTTTTATCTCTTGTACTATATAAACTCTCTCCAAGTGTGGAGAAGGTGTTGCTTCTCATTTTCTCTAAGTCAAGTAACCATTTTTTCTCTCTTTTATTTCTCTCTCTAGTTCTTTCTCTCTCTAAGATTTTTTTCTTATTTCGTGTTTTGAGGTGATGAAATGATATCATGTAACATGTGGTATCAAGAGCCAAGGAGTTTCATTTGGTGATTTGGTTTGTTTTTGTTTGGTTTTTTTGGTGCGAGTACTCGAACAAGTGTCTTACTTTGTTTGGGTGTTCAAATATCATAAAGTTTGCATTTTTCCTCTTTTTCTATGCTAGTTTTAGTTACAAGTACAAGAAAAATCTAAGAAAAACATCAAAAGGTTCATCTTTTTAAGGTTTTTGGTTCAAAAAGGTTTTGTGTACTCAAAATCTTGATTTCAATTTTTTCGTGTCAAAATCGTTAATGTTTATGTTTTTAAGGTTCTACTAGGCTTAGATAAGCAAGAAGTACAAAACATTTTGGGTAAAAACGTCAAAAATTAAGTCTTTTAGTGTTTTTAAAAAAGGTGAAGTTCGTTTTTGCAGGAGGCGAATTAGTTTAGTTCTTTAAGGCGAATTAGTAACTTTTCATTGGAAGGCGAATTAGTATTTTCTTTAGGAGGCGAATTAAGGAGGTGAATTAGTCCATCCTTCAGGAGGAGAATTAATCCATTCCTTCAGGAGGAGAGTTAATCCATTTCTTCAGGAGGAGAATTAATCCATTTCTTTAGGAGGAGAATTAATACATTTCTTTGGGAGGAGAATTAATCATTTTTACAAAATCACAAACTCAAACCATATTCACCAGTAACAAAAACGATCCTTGTTTATCATTTCACATCACTTTTACAATGTCGACTCAACAAGATATTTATGCTGCTAGTTCCAAAAACTGCCCCCTTATGCTTAACAAAGAGAACTATGTTCCATGGTCCTCTCGTCTTCTTCGTTATGCAAAGAGTAGACCAAATGGAAAGTTAATCTACAATTCCATTATGAGTGGTCCATATGTCAGACGAATGATTCCTGAACCAGGTGATGCAGCCATGAAGTTCCTGTCAATGAAACCTTTCATGAGCGAACAGATGATGAACTCACTGAGAAGGAGCTTAAACAAGTAGAATCCGATGATCAATCCATTCAGACTATTCTTCTCGGTCTTCCTGAAGATATCTATGCTGCTGTTGATAGTTGTGAAACTGATCAGGAAATCTGGTTACATGTTCAACAAATGATGAAAGGTTATGATATTGGAATTCAAGAGAAAAAGGCTAAGTTGTTTAATGAATGGGAAAGGTTTACTTCTACTGATGGGGAATCGATTGAGTTTTACTATCATCGTTTCTCAAAGTTGATGAATGATATCAAGAGAAACAAACATTTTCTAAAAAAGATTGCCAGCAATCTTAAGTTCCTAAACAACTTACAACAGGAATGGAGTCAACATTTACCATTCGTTCTCAAAAAAGGACTTGCATTCAACCAGTTACAATCAGTTGCTATGATTTACGAAAAATACAATCAAAATGAGGTAGATGAACTAAGAGCTGAACGACTTGCAAAAACACATGATCCTTTGGCACTCATGGAAAATTCCAACAATCCTTACAACTATCTAGTGTTTCACCCAGATCAACCATCACCAAGTACCTACATGCAACAACCACTTCCTAACAACAACTATAACCCACAACCATCATTCAACCAGAACTACATGCAATAACCAATGCCAAATCCCGAAGACATTACAGATCCCACAAATGCAATGAACATGACACTTGTTCTAATGGCTAAGGCACTCAAACTAAACTACTCAACACCAACCAACAACAACTAGAGAATTTCATCAAACCCTCGAAATAGGCACATTGCTCAACAGGGTATGAATATGGGTCAAGACAGACAGATGCAGATGGTTGGAGGCAATGGTGGGAATCAGTTTAGACAGTATGTTGGGCAGAATGTTAGGAATCATAATGGGTATAATACAGTACAGAATGTCGGGAATCAGGTTATTCATAATGCAGTTCAGAATTTAGGCATTTAGAATGTTGGAAATCAAAATGGGCTTATTGTTGTTCTGGGGATTGCTAATCAGAATCCGAATAGGAATGGTAATGTTGTAGCAGCACAGGCTGAGGGTAATGCAAATAGGAATAATGGTAATCAGATAAGGTGTTACAACTGCAGAGGATATAGGGTCATCTTGCTAGAAGCTGTATAGTTAGACCAAGGAGGGATGCTGCTTAGCTTCAGACTCAGTTGCTGATTGCTCAAAAGGAAGAAGCAGGAATCCAACTCTAAGCTGAAGAATTTGATTTGATGGCAGCTGCAGCGAATCTTGATGAGATTGAGGAAGTCAATGCAAACTACATTTTGATGGCTAATTTGCAGCAAGCATCGACATCAGGTACTCAGACTGACAACGCTCCCGTCTATGATTCAGACGGATCAGCTAAGGTACACCATTATGACAATTTCTATAATAATGATATATTCAATATGTTAACTCAAGAGGAGAAGTATACTGAGCTACTCGAGCCCATTCTGAACCATTTACAAGTACATCTAGTAATGATAGTAATGTTATTTCTGCGGTTTTCAGTGTGGAACAAGGTGGGGGAACAGTAGAACAACATCCTGCAACTGTTGAGGAAACACGTGCTTATTTTGAATCATTATATAATAATTTGGCAATTAAATTTGATAAATTCGACATGGTCAATCGCAAGTTGAGAGAAACTAATGCTGATTTGACCACTGAGCTTGCTAGATATAAAAATCAAGAAAAGTGTTTTGAAATTAGTCAAGAAAAATAATACAAACTTGAAAGGTGTTATCAAAAGTCTGTTTAACAAGAGCAATGTCTTATTAAAAAGATAAATGCACTTCACTTAAGTTCCGGTAAACAAATAACGACTTTGAATGAGAAAATTTCAAAATTTAATAACCGCTTTCAAAGGAAAGTCAAATGTTCTTCTCTTTAGAAGAAAATGAAAAGTTGAAGTTTGATTTCAAAATATACCGAAGCGATCTTCTTGATAAACAAATTCAACTTGAGAATAAGATAAAGGACTTAGACACGCTTCACGAGGCGATTAAAGACAAGCTTCAAGAGGCGATTAAAGCTTAAGTGGAAGGCGATTTAATCCACAACAAGAGGCGATTTAATCCACAACAAGAGGCGAGTAAATCCATTTGTGTAAGGCGAATTAATCATTTGATGCAAGGCGAATTAATCATTTGATGTAAGGAGAATTAATCATTTGATGCAAGGCGAATTAATCATTTGATGCAAGGTGAATTAATCATCTAAGCAGAAGCGATTTAATCAGTTTACGAAAACGAATTATACACGTTTTAGGTTTTTTTGATTTCGGGTTTTGGTTAATTACGGGTCTTCTAACTTATATTACTATGATCGCGGTCTTTCAACAATCATCGTGGTGTGTTTACATTTGATCGACAATAATCGTACCATTACGCGAGATCATAAACCATACCTTTTTCATTAGCCCCCCCCCCCCCCCCCACCTTTACCTACTCCTCATTCATCAATCCATTTCACGCCACAAAACCCTAAATTATCAATCAACTATTAATTAAACCAACCATCATCAGCATTATCAAAAACTACCAAACACCTTACCCCCCCGACAATGGATTACGACCGTTACTTTTCGCTACGAATTAGTGCACTGACACCCCCCCCCCCCCCCCCCCCCCCCCCCCCCCCCCCCATATTCAATTCAGGACTACCCTCTGAGGACGCTCCAATTCTGAGCTTTTTAATAAAAAAAATTCGTTTTTAGTAACATTTGCATATTCACTTCGTCCTTGGAAATTCAAAACTAATTCACAACAAGTCATTTCCTTTTTATTACCCTTCAAGTGAATTTGTTTTTCACGTTGGTCCTTAGCACTTATAATTAGTCGTCGGTCCTTTTAAAGACAATTTATCGTAAACAAAAAGCTTAGTACCTTAAACGTCAATAACGATTTCAACGACATCAAAACTACAACAAATCACTTTACCTACTTAAGATCTGATATCCATTCACAACATCAAAATGTCAAATACCAATAACAATTTGCCAACTCAAACATTAAGTGGTCTTCACAAAGGGACACAGTTTCTTCTGTTACTTCTAAAGTTCAAAAGAAGACACAACTTTCAAGAAGTAGATGCATGAACAGTCTTAGAGAAATAAAGTCACAGTTTAAGTTTCTCACAGATTCTTTACAAGATTTTGGTACCATGCCTATCTTCAAGAGAACATTCTCTCAAGACTTGGATTTACTAGAACAACATCTTACTAAAGATATACTTTCTCAGACTGATTACAACACTACTTTGATAAAACTCAGAACAGCGTTTGAAAAAGCTTTCAATTCATAATTCAAAGAGCGTATGCAGAAATATACAAGATTTGATGCCCAATCCTTTAAAGATGCATTGATCTGTAACATGGATTCCATTGGGAAATAGAAGCTTGAGATAATTCTTCATCAACAACGGACTCTACAAATTATTGAAACAAAAGAAGTTAATGCATACACAAGAAGATCATTCAAATACAATTCAAGCATTAAATGTTGATGCGTTGAAAGTTGATTTAGTTGTCAAACAAAACACTTGTTCTGGGAAAGAAAATAGTACTTTAGAGACTGCATTTGAAAAACCAGTAAAAGAAAGCAGCTTGGATTCTGAAACAAAAGATGTGCATGCAATTAAATACAAGATGTCAAAAGCAAAAGAGAGATGCATGACATATTTTCGATCACTTCATTCACACTTTAGGTTCTTTTCTAAAGAAGACTTAAAGGCACTCATATCGAACATGATTCCAAGCGGGCATTCATGTCCTCTTTGGTGGAATATTATGATACTTTCACAAGTATGAAGTTACTCAACGTAGATCAACTTCAAAAGCATCTTAACAAAGAAGATTTTCAAGAAGATGGATCCATGATAGCCTTTTGGGTGGTAAACAACCAGTTCCAAAAGTTCATCGATTCAAAGTTTACATTGGATTATGACAGTCAAATGACAGACACGTACTTTGTTGAATACACTGGAATCGAGGTTCAACACTTCAGAGATACACTACTCCAACACCTGGGTAATGTTAAGAAGTCTGTTGCTGAAAGAACACGTCATCAAAGACAGTATGAAAGAAGGGTGAATAAAAGACAGATGCAGACGCAAGAGAGTAAGATTGATACGGGTAAAGCATTGGATGCTAATTTGGTTGACACAGAAAGCATTAGGACAGACTCAACAGTGCAAGATGATAGCAGCAGGTCAGGGAATGATACAGATGCTGATGATGCAGATATCAGACCTATTTATGACGAAGAGCCAATGGCTGAGGTACAATTGACTGCTGAATGCAATATCTTTGCTATCGGACAACAGCATACTGAGCAACCTGAAATCATTAATGAAGGTAGGGTTGACCAGTATCCTGAAACATGTCAAGTTAAAAGTCCTATGCTTGATTCATCACCTGACAACCAGACAACTGAATGCTCAAAACAATCACTCGAGTCTGAAAATATTTTGCTCAAAAAGACAGTTGCCCAATTTCAAAAAGATTTTTCAAGAATGGAAGCACATTGCATTGCTCTCGAACTTAAATATCAAAATCAATCTTTAAAATCAGGGCAACATGGTCAAATTTTGAATGAAACAAGTAATAAAGCCAAGATTGAAAAGGAAATTGATGTACTTGAAACAATGAACATCGAATTAGAACATAGTGTGGCTACATTACGTAAGGAAAATGAGACTTTGAAACAGCATTACAAAGATTTGTATGATTCTATTAAAATCACGAGATCTAAGACTACAGAACAGACAACATCTTTGCTTGCTAATAATGCTGAATTAAAAGCTCAGATTCAGGAAAAGGTTTTTGCAATTGCTGCTTTAAAAAATGACTTAAGGAAGTTAAAAGGAAATAGTGTAGATACTAAGTTTGATAAAACATCAGTCTTGGGGAAACCGGTGTTACCATCACTAAGAAACCAATCAGTTGTTAGACAACCGAATGCGTTTAAATCTGAAAGGGCTCAAATGTCAAAACAACGGTTTGCCTCCCAAGTTGATGTGAATAAGAATTTGTCAAAACCAGTCACTCAACATTATTTGCCTAAGAAAACAGAATCCGCCTTTGCAAAACCTGATCACATGTGGGATTTGCATCTAGCTCATCTAGGAATAGTTCTAAGAACATGCCAAGATTTAGTTCAAATGACATGGTTCATAATCACTATCTAGATGTAGCTAAGAAAAAGATACAAGAAAGAGATAGGAACTCAACAACTAGTGTGACTACTTCTGCTAGATTTCAAAGCACTGCTGATGATAGCAAACCAAAACCTAGGAGCAACAATCAAACATCTAGGAGTTTGCCTGTATCTAAGAGTAGTCGCGTTACGATAACGGCTGTGCCCAAAGCAGATCACTCTAAGAGTTCTAGTTCTTTCTCAGATTCTAAAAACTTTGTTTGTTCTACATGTCATAAGTGTGTCTTTAATGCAAATCATGATGCTTGTATAACAAAACTCCTGAAGGAAGTAAATTCACGTGCTAAGGCTCAATCCAATAAGACCACAAACAATAACAAACCCGTAGATCAAAAGAGTCATACTCAGAAACCTGGTAGGCAGATCTTTATAGGACACATGTTTTCTCCGAATAAGACTTCCGCTGTGTTTGAGAAAACATCTCCTAGATCTGATCTTAGGTGGAAACCCACGGGTAGAATTTTCAAATCTATTGGTCTTAGGTGGATTCCTACAGGAAAGCTATTCGACTCTTGCACAAGCAAGGTTGACAGTGAACCCCCACACGGTTCAAATGTAAATATCCCTCATATTCATGAATGCAAACAAACTCTGGATGTAAGTGCAGGTACATCAATCAATGTTCAGAAGGAACGAAGTCTTGATTTAAGTGCAGGTACCTTATGTAATATCAACAAGGAAAATCTCAGAGTATGGTTGCTGAAAAGGATGATATCTCAGAAACCATTGTCAAAGTGGATTCACAGATGATGATACAGAAAAATGGCGTCAGAGCACGTCAGTTCTGACCCCGGTCCACAATGTTTGACAACGGTACTTGAACAAGACAGTTTACGTCCCGGTCCATAAAGTCAAGAAAATGTTTCTCAAGTTGATGAGTGTTTACAACAGTTCAGGCCTCAAACCTCAATGTCAAATGACGTTTGATCACAACAGATCAAGCCTCAAACCTCAATGTTAAATGACGTTTGATCACAACAGATCAAGCCTCGAACCTCAATGTCAAATGACGTTTAAACAAAACGGTTCAAGCCTCGCATCATAGTGTCAACAGAAGTTCATCAAGCAGCTGAGACAGTAACAACGTCAAATGAGCTGGATTTGCTATTCGGTCATTTGTTCGATGAATATTTCAATGGAAAAAATCAAGTTGTTTTAAAGTCTTCCGCTGTCACTACTACTGATGCATCAAATAAATGTCAACAACCTGATTCAACTTCATCCACTTCAACTCTAGCTACAACTGCTAATGGAAACTTCGATTTGTAAATATTTTTATTATCTCTTTATTTTTGATTTATAAAAAAAATACAAAAATATAAAACCAACAAAAAGAAAATAGAAAAATATAAAACCTAGAAAAACAAAATATAAAATCAG